>CEMJ01394284.1:52960-78569 GCA_900068955.1 Clitocybe nebularis | reverse complement strand
AGAGCAAAAGATGAAGATTTTCGATAGCAATTCAGGGGGAAGCCGAGCTATGGGCGCTAATATATTGCGACGAGACTTCAACGTTCTGATGGAGTCTTCGAGTCGCTGGACTTCTAGGTCAATGTACCGCCTGGTACTTTCGACGGCTTTATCGCTGGCTGTATCAGCGGGCGTCCGTGGTTCACTAGATCTTGCGAAAGTCGTTACTAGGGGGTAAGGTGAGGCGAGGGGATTTATGAGACATCACTATATAGACTCACTTCCCATAGAAGAGGTTGTTGAGGTTTGCCAAGGTGGAGAACTTAGACCAGCTAAAGTTCCTCCCATTTCAAAGAAGTACAGAGGGAAGCCTTATATACGAAATTTGATACAGTGTTACAAGGGGTAGATGGTAACCCGTTGCCTACATAGCCATCCATCTAAATCTCGGCTTGGGATGATCACTGATCGCGTCACGCTCACAGCCGTGACCATACGTGTTAGTCGTTGTCTACCAAGTCGCCTGCTGAACGCCAGTGCACAAGGGCAGTGGCTATGGATTCATCGGAGCTATATCATGTCAAGCAGCAGTTTATCCTTGGTATTTACTAAAAGCCTCCTACAATATCAGTTTTCAATTGACCTTCTTCTAGGTGCCTATAAATCTCTCGTCAACTTGACTCTTCCCGATCCCAACTCACCAGACTATACGCCGACTTTGCTCTATCAGGCTCGTGCTCATATCGCACTTAATGATCCCGCGTCCGCCTTAAAACTCATTCCCACAAACTCTGAAAATGTTGCAGTCAAGGCCGCCGCTTCTCTCGCCAAATACATTGCCGCATCAGGTGCCACGGAGAAGGAGTCATCATTAGAGGAGCTTCGGGATCTTGCGGTTGAAATTGAAGGAGAAGAGGCGGAAGGGGACAATAGGGATAAGGAGCTTGTGCGAATACTGGCAGGAACAGCCTTTGCGCACGCAGGTGAAGTAGAAGAGGCCCTCGAAACCCTCGGCGTTGATACGGAAGACCTTGAAGCGTATGCAGCGATTCCCTCATTATCCTACCTTTGAAATATACTCACTTCGATCTTTTTCTCATGGCCTACAGAGTCGCCGTTATTGTACAAATATACCTCTCTATCAACCGTCCTGATCTAGCCAGGAAGCAATTCGAACGTTCAAAACGATGGGCGGAAGATGACCTTCTTCTCCAACTTATTGAATCAACTATAGGCCTTGCTACCGGTAAGGATGGGTATGCAAACACCAGCTCGTTCTATACAGAGCAGCTCGGTAATCCATCGTTGACATCTCCTCATATCCTTACGGCGCGGGGGGTAACGCGGATTCTGCGAAATGAAATAACCGAAGCCAAGTCGGATTTAGAGGAGTCCTTAGAGCAGCAAAAGGAAGATGCAGAGACATTGGCCGCATTAGTTGTTGCTGGTGGGTTAGGGGCAATGAAGAAGACCGATACCGATGAACTCTGGGTGTATGTCCGGTCATTTTTGCTTCCTCTATCTAAGGATCTAATCTGCTGTATATCGGCCCTTCATAGCCAACTGCAGTCCAGGCACCCAAGGCATCCTATGGTGATCGATGTATCGAACAAAGCGGATATTTTCGACGAGCATGCAGCCAAATTCGAGGTACCGGCGTTGGCGGGGTTTTAAGCTTGGACATGTACTACGGATGTCCTTTGATACAGGAGCTACATGGATAGGATGACCGTAGCTTATTTGTGGGAGATCAGGATACTAAAAAACATCCACTATCCTGTCATATAGCTTAGAACCTAAAGATTGTATCTGTTTGTGGACTATGATGCATATTTGTTAACACCAACGATTGAATGACCTGTTTTCTTGCAGCTGGGTCAGGGCTTACTTACGTCACAGGTGACCGAGAATAAATTAATTCTACAACATATATCAATATCAATATATACCGGCGGACAGGTTCAATGGAGAACCTTCCGAGTCGGCCTGTGTCCGACTCCAAAGTATTCAGTATAGCCATATATTGAAGCGCCCGGGGCCTCTGAATCTATAACAAATACGATAGAGATGGATGTTATTGTGGAGTTTAAGTAATTATATCTAGGATCTTTTATACTATTAAGGAAGGGGCATTTAAATTTAATGGGGTTCTGGGGAGTTCTAGGGGTCCTGACATATCTTTACGTCGACGTCCAAGATGGAAGTGCTTCCGTTAGTAATAATTAATCATACTTGGAGTTACCATTTCCATTTGCGACTTGCCAGGTCCCGCAGTATCGTGCTTGGACAAAACTTTTTCCCCCAAATTTCACCGCGCGTTCTAGGGTAAGGTCCACCCAAATCCCGCCGTAGTAATTTTATCGCTCGTGGGTACGATTAACTTGGTGTTCTAGCAAAACGCTGAGAGACAGTGGGACCGGAGCTGCCAAGGACAGTGTGCCCAGGCGGTCTTCTTCGCTTCGATTCAAGAAGGGTCCTTCTGAATTAGAATAATTGTGCATGTCATGGGTTCGCGTATCTGTTCTTCGCTTCCCGCTGGGACTTTGGGAGGCCCTGATATATAAATCGCAATCCAACAACCCAGCTCATTGGCATACTTTCCCTAGTTCCATTATTAGTGACAGTTAAACGACATCATGACCTTGGACCGATTACCCTCTATATTTCGCAAGTCGACAGTACGTCTCATTCTCATTAGCCTTGGTGTCGTCATTTATGGGAACTGTTTAGTCTAAGGCTAGTAAAACGAGTGGGACTGTAACGAAGGATAAGGATACACCGTCGTCGTCGTCGTCATCATCATCCGGGCCTCAAGTGATACGGGACTTCCGAGACCAGGTTTGCAACATCCTCCTCTATTGATCAAGCGTGTATCTAATTAGTCTTAGGTTAAGAAAGGTCTCCCAATCTCTATGGATCTTTCGACGCTTGTAAGGCTTTTGTCATCCTAATTAAAATTTCTAATTTGTTCGGTTAGGCCTCAGTCGTAGATGCTCTCAAGAACAAAGAGGCTATTGATGACCGTAAATTCCTGGCAAGTCATTGCAGCTCTCACCACTTTACTTTGATGTAACATGTCGTTTAGCTCGAACATGCACTTACGTTTCTTTCTCGCTATGATGGTCCGCATTCGCATGCTTTGCAGAACAAGATCGTTGAGTTGCGTAAGTACAGATCTCGCGGATAGAGGAGCGCGAGAAAACAATAACTCTTACAGTGTACAATGATCTGGGACACCCGCCTGCGACAAGTATAGGTCATGAATACGCCTGGCGTACAGCAGATGGGTCTTGTAATAACATTGATATCCCAAATATGGGGAAGGTAATATTTGTATTATTTTGTGGAGAATTACAACATAAATTGACACCAATGAAGGGTGGGACGCCGTATGCGCGTTCTGTGCAACAGGGCCATCCCTTGCCCAAGAATCAATTGCCTGACCCAGGCCTAATTTTTGACACGTGCGTGCGCTACTCCATCTTATGAAGGGTACATATGAATATTCTTCACCAGGCTCTTGAAACGCGAAGGAGTAAGTTGAATTAACCATTTGACCATGTGATGATACAAATAATTATCCCTCCACAGTTTGTGAAACATCCAGCTGGACTCTCGTCTTTAATGTTTTCTTTTGCGGCTCTAGTTATTCACACGTATGTATCAACTAAATGCCTTCGAACTCCTGATGTATAATATCCTTGCAGCGTTTTCCGCACCTCTCACGCTAATGTCAATATCAACGAAACTTCATCCTATGTGGACCTTTCACCCCTGTATGGGCACAATCAAGAGGCGCAAGACAGGGTCCGTGTCCGGGATGGCCGCGGGCTTTTGTACCCGGATGTATTCGCAGAGGATAGGCTCCTTCTCCTGCCTCCCGCGGTTTGTGCACTTCTGGTCTTATTCAGCCGTAACCACAACGTGCGTATCCCTAGGTGTTTTGAGCGTCATACCTGATTCATGATTTGTAGTACATTGCCAAGAAACTTCTTGAAATCAACGAGCGAGGGATATACGTCAACCCTTCCACCCTTCATTCGGACATCCCTAAAGAGAAGGAGAAGCTTTTGGCTCAAGAAGAAGAAATTTTCCAAATCGCGCGGTTGATTAACTGTGGCTGGTTTGCCTCAGGTTACATCTATTCTGTTGTCTTGCAGATCCCAACTCACCCTCATGATTTATAGTGGTATTTTCTGACTATTTCTCGTGCATTTTGGGCTTGGTGAGGGATGGAAGCAGCTGGAGTTTGGATGCCTTTAGCGTAAGATCATGATTAACCTGATTTGTGTTCATCATTGACCATCGTTGGCCATCTAGGAAATCAGGATGGAAGACCATTCTGTCTTTGAACGAGGAAAAGGCAATGTCTGCAGTGTGGAGGTAGGAAACCGTCACTATTCGTTCTTCATTTTCTAAAATGTATACCGCACCCCTAGTTCAACTGCCTGTACAGATGGCATGCGACAACCAGTGTGGAAGATGAACAATGGGTAGGAAATGTATTCAATCAGATTTTCGATGGGAAATCTCCCGATGAAGTCACTCCCGACGACTTCAAAGCGGCAGCACGTAAGGTACAATCTATGCAACCTGATATCACCCATTGGACCTTTGGAAGGTCGGACCTTACCCTCAATTTCTCTAATGGGAACACTGATTTATCTTGTAATAGTTTACAACGTCAAGCGGATGGTACATTCAAGGATGAAGATCTAGCAAACATTATTCAAAATGCGTAAGTCCCTCATTTTTTTCTAAAAATACAAAGGCACTCCGGCTTATAAGAAATTTGGTAGAACCGAACACCCTGCTGGTGCCTTCCGTGCCCGAGGCACACCAGGTTAGCCTCTTTATTGTGCCTTTGTCACGTACTGACAGTATGTTAAAGCTTCTATGCGCCTCCACGAAATGATGGGAATTGAGCAAAATCGGCGTTGGGGTGTCTGTTCGCTGAATGATTTCCGCACAGTAAGTGTAGACCCTAATAGTGACTTTTGTCCGGACTTATCGTTTTCCCTCAGTTCCTTGGTTTGAAACGTAAGTCGGAGCAGTGATGTTAACATAATGCTTAGGCCTGATATTATATTAGCATACGAGAGCTTTAAGGAATGGAATCCAGATCCTGAAATTGCTGATGCAGCTGAAAAGCTATATGGATCTATCGAAAATCTCGAGTTGTATGTCGGTCTCCAAGCAGAGGAGGCGAAGCCCGTTATGGAAGGTGCTGGTCTCTGCCCAGGTATGTCAATCCCATGGAGGGTAGTCATCAAATTTTAACCTCCACCCACAGGATATACAATCAGCCGGGCCATTCTCAGTGATGCTATATCGCTTACTCGAGGAGACAGGTTCTTCACTCACGATTATACGTCGTATAATTTGACGGCATGGGGATTCGCCGATTGCCAGCGAGACCCAGAGGCATTCGGGTTTGGAAGCACTCTCGGAAAACTCTTCCTCCGCACACTCCCCAACAACTTCACGGAGAACAGTGCTTACACTTTCTTCCCATTGATGACCCCAGATTCTATGAAGACTCACCTAACGAAAATGAAACTTATTGACCAATACGATATGTCGCGGCCTAAAGCTAAGACTGAAGCGAAGATCATCAGTGGCCATGCCCAGGTTACCGAAATCTTAAAGACTCCTGCATTTGTCGCACCATATGCTGACAGGTCGGCAAGGGTCATCAACGGGAAAGGGTAAGCTATCGATATACCTCTTCTGAATATGCACTCATACATCTTAGATTCTACTCCGTTGGAAATGAGAACGAGCGAAAGCAAGTTATTGATGCTTTAACTCATGCACCTGACTCCTTGGACAAAATCGGGCGTTTCTTCTACGACACTACTCGCCAACTCATGTCGTCGAGCTCGTTTGCGCTCGTTGGAAAGAAAACCCATGCCGCTGACCTTGTCCGAGATGTTCTCAGACTTGTACCAGTCCATTGGGCTGCTACAGATATTGTTAGTTGACCCCTTATAAGAATGACTTACTCTCATCTGACCATTATTTTTTCAGGCCGGAATTCATCTAAAGACTAAAGAAAATCCTAATGGCGAATACACCCCAAATCAGCTTTATGACATACTTGGAGATATCTATTCGTAAGTAATCGTTTTAGTCCAAATTACCAATTCTGACTTTCATAATAATACACTAGATTTATTTTCCTGGATATTGAAGCGTCGAAGGTGATGGTACTTGGAGCGAAGATTCGTACTGATATCCGCAAACTGCTGGAACATATCAAAGATCACCTTGGGAGCCAACGAGTAAGTTACATCTTCTGAAATGTAGCCCTGATCACAAACACCAATTTGCTCAGAGCTCCGTTGCCGGCATGGTGGGCTCGGTTTCCACGATGTTTTCGAAACCTAAAAAAGCGGAGCAACAAGAACTCATCAAGAGATTGTCTGCCATAGGAAATTCGTCGGATGAGCTTGCGACTACCGTCCTTGCCCTCATGGTTGGCTCGACTGTTGAGTTGTCCCTCGGTGTGTATTTTAATCTACTTGTCTTGGCATGCCCCACGCTGACAATTATTGTAGCCTTGACTAATATGATGAATCTATACATTGACTCTACCTCGGATGATTCTATTCGCTCGCTGGTCAAGAGCTCTGGTGTGAAGAGTCAACTTGATGGATATGTCTATGAAGCCCTAAGTATGAAGGGCTTTGCTGTACCCTACTGCCAGCTGATAAATACCATCTTCCTCAGGACTCGACCCACCGTTCCAGGGCGCCTACCGTGAGTGACAGCTAACCTCTTGAATTTGTCTCCTTATTTACCCGTCACTTATGTAGGTGTTGCGTCGAAGGACCAAACTCTTGGAAACTTGTCTGTGAAACAAGGAGACCGTGTCTTCCTCAACATTGCATATGCTAATACTGATGTTAGTTCTTATATCATCTTTCTAAACATCTCCAAAATACAAGCTGAACCTTGAACAGGAGGCTGTGTTCCCTGATCCCAAGACTGTCAATCCTGGACGGGGAACAAAAGGATATATACATGGCGATGGGTGCTTCAGACACATTGGTGAACCGTTGACAGTGAAGGTCAGTCTGGGGTATTCCCTGCTCAAACATCAGTCGATACTTACTTCATTGGCAGATTATGTCCGAAGTACTTCGTGCGGTCTTTGGATTTGACGGTGTCCGACGGGCTCCTAATCAGTCTGGGGCCCTTCCAAGGTAAGCAAGAAGGATATCCCTCCGTTAACTCAAACTAACAATAGTGCTTTCAGATTCAAGGAGCATTCTCGACCAGATCTCCGTTTCGCATACCTTGATCAAACACAATTCTCTTCTGCTTGGCCTACTTCTATGTCCGTCCTGGTACGGTTATTCCTGTCTTTTCCATTCACACATGATTGTAACGCCCTTTTCCAACAGTACAATGCTGCCAAGTAAAACCCTATTCACGTTTCATTTATGACTTGTAAATATACCTAAATCTGAACATGTTTATGAATTTCCATGGATATTAACGAGTACGGTATTATATTACTGTCCGTGTATTTGAGTGGCGTCAAAGATCAACCAACTCTGGGAATGAACCATTCGAATGTGTTACCCTTTGATTCCTTTGATGTCGTTTGCTATCTGCATCAGTAACTGTTCTATCCTTCCCTGCTGCTTCTCGATATTCTCTATCCTCTTTATCCACTCCGAAGTGGGGGTACTTTCTGATTGACTTCCGAACACGTCTGACGAGGCCTTTGTCTCCATAGTTGTCGGAGAGCCATCCTTCAGGAACCGGTCCGGGCTTCTCTGTCCTGACTCGGAGATCGGGGACTTTGTAAGCGGGAGTCTTTTCATCACGTTGGCTTGTGCTTGATGTATGAGCGGCTCGGGATTCCGTTTTTGTATCCCTTGCATCGACGATAGCCTCCTGCGACTAGCGGGCCCATAACTTACCCCCGTGGACAAGGGTGCTGCAGTGTCCGAGGGTTCCTCAGGAATATTGTCATCCACTACCAGGGGCTGGAAAACTTGGGCCAGGGGGCTAACATGACTCTGAGGTGCGTCAGGAACACGAAGGCCTGAGCCGAGTCTTGTTCGGGAAGGGGATGGTGGATCTGCAGTAGCCGAAGGGCGTGTACCAGACATCGAAGACATCCGACGCTGACGCTGACCTAGGCGGTCGTTGCCGTCTTCGTCTGTATCTAGTGCACTTTCAAATTCATCCTCGATTTCAAATATCTATTAAAGTCATGTTATAAGGGGGTACCAAATATATTCATGCAACGATACATACGGCGTTAATGTCTGCATCGGAACCCACCAGCCCTTCAAAAAATGCTAGGTAGAATTAGTAAGACGGAAGCTCCGAAATGAACTTGACAGACAAACATACTAAGTCTCTTCAGATGGCGTGGAAGTGTTTCAAAAACTTTTTCAGCAACGGCACCGATAGTCTCAGAGAAGCTCGTTGTTCCGTTTTGCTTCGATTGTCGTTCGTACCAAGAAATCAGTAGAAGAATAGGGAAACTTGTTATTCTGTAGTCCACCAGTCAATAACATGGGTGGACAGGGGGAATGTAAAATAACCTGATCATAAAGACGTTGACCTTTAGGGTTATTCAGCACAGCATCCCATGAAAAAGATATATAAGACTACCTTGTGAAACCAACGAGGGGAGAGTAAGTAACTGGCAGGTAGCATTACGCATAGTGCTAATAGGTTGACTGGTGGTTGATATGAAAATAATGAGTCTGCTTTTACCCTATACTCTGTTTAAAAAAGTGACGTGGATTTAAGTAACCAACCGTACCCTTCGATTGTCGATACAGCTTTGCGAAACATGGCCTGTATGTGATGCCGTGAGCCTCATCCAAATGGGCGGTACTAAGATCGTACCTCTGCAGCAGCATCTTCGTTAATAGTGGCAAACGTATTCGAAAGTATCTATAATTATAACAAGAAACTTAGCACACTTCCAGATACCGGGGGAAGACAGCATACAGAAACAAGAACTAAAGTTATGTATCATAAGTGGGTGTTGATAAGTTGTTTTCGTTACGTTACATACCAGTAAGGAGAAGTGTGTTGCTTAAAGATGCGTATGTCACCATCAAGACCGGTCCAAAGAGAGGGTGGAACTGGGCTATAATGCGTTGTTTAATTCCACGTTACAATCATGGTATTGATGGGGCTTACTAGCTCGGTCAAAACCACTCGCATCAAGTCCAAACCACAAATCGAGCATCCACCAGGCAATAGTCCTGCAATCTCAGGTGAGGGCCTGGAAAAGGAAGACAAGAAAAAGCAATACCCTGCGCTGTAGCTATTTCAAATTCAGGCGGTGTTACTATTCTGTTCGGTTATCTGAGAGAATGGCCTACTTTGCTTGATTCCGACTCAAGCTGTTAGATGGTGTTTGAGTCCTTGGATCAGCCTGAAGATAGTTGTATACGTACGTCCATAGTGCATACAAGAACCCGCAGAAACAAAATGCCGCTATCAACATTAGGACAAGGAATTGCATCATCATCGCGCGTAGAGAAAGGACCATAAGGTTGTTCTTCAGGGTAACGAACGCCAGCCTATCAGCATCCCAATCAGTGGGCAATGAATGGGTTTGTATGGTTAATACGAGAGAACCTTGGAAACATGAGGCATGCGATGAGAGCAAGACAGTCGATACCCAATTCGCGGGACCAAGCATCTGAATTGATGTTATGGCGAAGCAGTATTCGAAAATGCGGAACCACTGACTGTTATAATATACCCCATAAAGACGAAGGAATGCATAGATACAATAAGTTGTCACTGTCGGTTGGTGAGTTAAAGGAGTATTCCTGTATGATATGAACTAACCGAATGCTAGGTCAAATCCATTCTGCTAGTGGTCAGTACATTTCCGTGGACTCGGACATTAGACAAACCCAGGTGCCTTTAAAATAAACTTTGACTCGTTGGTGGAGTCTGAAGATTATCTCGTACAAATTGAAAGATACCTTTGATCCCGTGTTCCTGCATCGCAGCAACCTTCTCGAGTGTGAACCCCAGTGCATATACCATAAAAACAACCTCTGCTACATTAAGTTGGTCGCGTTCGCTTACTTCGATGGCCACTATAAAGAGTATGAAAAGGATTAGAAAACTAATATGACTCATAAATGAGATGGCGATGATGATAAAGAAGGTTGAGTACTTCAAATATTCCAGAACAGAGCGAATCGAGGGAACTTTAAGACTGTAGTGTATAGAAAACTGGCCGTGAATAAATGACGAAAACTCTTTCGGGTGGGATACACAAACCGATAGTGGTCAAGTAGGGGAGCCTTATGTGGATCGTAGAAATGTATTGGTGTCCGCTTGTAAGTCTATCTATATGTTTAGAACTGGAGACATGGGGACCAGAGTTCACACACATCAGAAAGAATGGAATGGCTACTCTCGGCTTGATAGACACATTTCCCGCTAGGGATCATTATTTATTAGTGCGACCACTGAACCGAATCCGATAAATATAAAACTAGGCTTACGTCCATATGGCATTGATAACCTTCTGGCAAGATGAACTTTTTATGAATCTCTTTGCCTTGCCTAGGATGGCCAACTCGATGGCGTTTCCGACTCTATCCTCTAGATCGTCATCTCTCTCTGTTCTTGCCTGGGTAATGATATCGGGGTCCGCTCCATTGTACACCAACCAGGTCGTTGTGAGTGACCGCGTCAGCTTAAACATACTATTCCCATAATCACGGAATGTACGTATCGCAAGGATCTCACAAAGTTCTGCCCGTGAGCGGGAGACAGATGCGGTAAGGATATTGTCGTCGCGGAGATAATGAATCCGGTTGAGGAGAAAGCAGAAAACGATAGACATGTTTCCATTCCGTTGAATTGATAGATATTTTTCGACAAGGGGTTGAACGAGGGTGTAAGTGATATCAGGCGCCGTCAGCTGAAATGGGTTAAGCGTACATCATCAGAAACTAAATAGATCACTTGCAGCTTCATATGATAGAGGTGTATCTATAAGCCGAGTTAGCTTAGTGGCCATATTCTATTTCGCAAGGAGTTGAATGCATTTACCGATAAAATGCTAAGAAACAACATTGGCAAAAAGTTAGACATTGTGCATTTGACTTTATCGAGAGAGATTCCCAATAGATATATGTAAGGTATCCCAGCAGAGGGCATGACATCACGATTCAAGAAACCAAAACCAAAAGTAAGAACGCTCACCGTGACATCCTGGAAAACAGAGAGGATGAGGATACAGTGTGTAAGCCGCAGGATTCATTGCGCACCGATCTTATCATATGGATGATTGGGTAGACTGGAGCAGTTTCAACATCCTCGCTAAAGAATGTTTGATAAAAAGTCAATGTAATGTCAATTTTGGGGCGGCAAAGTAATACTCACTACAGTAGCAAGGGCTGCCGTTCTGCTTGGGATTCAGACATGAAAAGCAGAGCAAGTGAAGAGCATGGCCTGTTATTCGTTTGAAGCCCTGGAGTTAAGGTCGACGATATTCTATCTCCGACGCGGCGGTGTTTTCACGCGTTGTTTGTTGTTGATTGATCACACTGCTCACTGCCTGAGCTTCTCAAGCTTCACAATCATTTCGTCTAAGGAATTCTTGTCAGTACAGACACCGACAATGCTAAGATAATTTATTGCTATTTTTTCCCCCCATAGTATATCTCGATGAGGTATGCGTTAATCTTGGAAATTCTCGGTAGAACTGGCATTACAGGTGAACCGTAGTATGGACCTGTTAGCTTACTAAATTACTAGTTACTGGGTATCATTATAGACGCAAAGCGCGTCTACTATATAGGCATCCGTGTCAGCATGTAAATGGGTTTGGGTGAACATTGCGTAAAACGATTAGAGACTTTGCGTTGCTTGTGCTGGTTTGTGTATCCCACGCACGCGTTGTCGCGTTAAGTATGGCATAAAGCCAGCTGACACCTGAGACCATCCATTTACCGAGCTCCCCCCGTCGTCCGCCACGGTAGTCATGCAGTCGGGCCCAAGGGTTCCTGGAAGCACCCAGCCTCCCGTTAAAATATACAACGCTGTTTATTCTTCTGTCCAGGTACTCGCAGTTTCGTCCATCAATTATTCCTTCTGACACGGTCGCGTCAAAGGTCTATGAATGCATGGTCAGAGGAATCGCCGTCATGCGTCGACGCGGTGATTCCTACGTCAACGCAACCCAAATTCTCAAGGTTGCTGGGGTTGACAAGGGCCGTCGTACGAAGATCTTGGAGAAAGAAATATTGCCTGGGAAGCATGAGATCGTTCAAGGAGGGTATGGTAAATACCAGGGAACTTGGTACGCACGCGTTATTGGAACTTATTGCCTCGACACTTATCATATGTTCACTTGTCTGTACCAAGGATTCCTCTCGATAAAGGTCGTGATATCGCCCTGCAATACGGCGTTGCACCATTACTGTCTCCGCTATTTGATTTCACACCTTCCACGAACTCCTTAGCTGCACTTCCTGTCGGTACGCCCGGTGGGACCGCATCTCCGCGCCCCCTTTCCGCCTCTTCTTCCTATTCAAGCCTCGGCGCTACTGGTAACTACATGCCGATGCCGTCCACTCTGGCGCCGCCGCCCATTATGCCCGGTTCCGCTCTGCGTCTGTTAAACCAAGGGCGCGCACAAGGCCTTTTCACGCCTTCTACATCAGGTTTAAGTCTTTCTTCACGGGTTAAAGGATTTCCCTCATCTGGCCCTTATCTCGCAGGTGCTTATGGTCAATCTAACTTTTCTCCTTCATCGCAAACTCCACCTCCAGGTTCATCTCTAAAGCGCAATCGCTCCGAAGCAGATGTCGATAATGCTGGCAACCGCACTCCAAATCAACATAATTCGTCATTCTATTCTTCATCTCAACCCCTTCCCCTCGATTCAGCAGCAGACATCCAAATGGGCGACAGATCCCGCCCCCCATCTACAGGTCCACATTCTAATGGTGAAGAAGGCCCATCACCTGCGAAGCGTGCTCGTAAAGATCCTTCACCGCCTCATTCGTCGGGGTCTCAACAAATATCATGGCAACTTCCACCACGAAATCAAATGATTTCCGGACAACGGGATACTCAGTCAACCCCTCAGCCGGGCCCCAATGGAATTTCGCGTCCACCAAGTTCCCTCTCCACGACTGGTGCTGGAAAACAAAATGCATCTCCAGACCTTGACATTCATATGCCCCGCTTTGCATCGAAACCAGTTATTCCACGTCTTACAGATCCTTCGGCTCCGTTGAAAGATAACAGGCGAGCGGCAGTTATAGCGGCCATATGCCAACGCGACGACCCTTCTCCTGTCCTTGATATCCTTCGCGAAATCTCGCCCGCTCAAGCGGTCAACCCTAATTCCCTATCTACGTCCTTCGAGGTGGATACTATCCTTGATGATCAAGGCCATACTGCACTTCATGTTGCGGCCAGTCTGGCCCGCCAACATATCATAGAAACATTGATCGCCAATGGGGCTGACATACATCGCGGGAATCACCTTGGAGAAACACCCCTGGTTCGAGCGTGTCTCTCAACCCATAATGCTGACCTACAGTCTTTTCACACACTCGTATCCATTCTCCATCCATCCATTCGTACCCTTGACACCTCCCGTAAAACAGTCATTCATCATATTGTCTCATTAGCTGGTGTCAAGGGTCGTGCAGTTCCCGCTCGATATTACCTAGATCAAGTGTTTTTCTGGATTGCGCAGAATCAAGGCGGTGATTTCAGGTCACTTGTTGATATGCAGGATGAGCATGGTGACACTGCTCTAAACATCGCTGCTAGGGTTGGGAACAGGAGTTTGGTGCGGACCTTGCTTGATGTGGGCGCCAACCGGATATTGCCAAATAAGCTGGGGCTGAGACCTGGTGACTTTGGTGTTGAAACTGAGGTCAGCAGTATCACTATCACCCTGACGATGGTGGCTGAATCTAGTTGTTTAGGAACTATCTGGCGGGGCACGAGCTGAAGATATTCTTTCCGTCTTGCGGTCCGGACCCCCAGTCCCCGTCCAAAAGAGTCAAGACGTCATCGCCGGTAATTCCTTCTGTGGATCTACCCGCTATTGTAATTCACGTAATGATAGATATGACAACGATGATCCAAAGTTTAAGCACCGAATTCCAAGGAGAGCTCAAGGCTAAACAGGACGCCCTGGATGTCACCCAGGCTCATCTACGTGCCGCAACCCGCGAACTCTCCGAACAGCGTAAACAAATTTCAGCATGGCAGGCACGTTGTGGGGAGCTTGATCAAATTAGCCAACGGGTCCGCAATGTTGAAAAAGCCATCGTCGACGAGGACCAGTTTGATTGGACGGGCCGGACTGACTTGAATGGTAACAACGCCCGCGATTCTGCGGGGCCTGCTTTCCAATGGAGGGGATCCAACTCGACCATGGTTGGTATTGGGGGGTCTGTGGACATTTCATTTAATCTCGATGCTGAACCGCCTACCCCATCGACGGACTCGGCGGCGAGTTTGGCCAGGTTGAGAAGGCTGAAGATATGGCATTTAAGAATGGAAGAGTTGATGAAGACAAGGCTGAAAGGTCTTCAGGGAGCTAGCGCTGAGAAGGAGTTCCAGTGTAAAAAGATTGTGGCTCTATGTACAGGTATTCCAATCGACAGGGTGGAGGAGGTGAGCCCAATAACCTGCTCACGATTGTATGAGTGCTAACAGCTTCATAATGAAAGAATCTGGAAAACCTAGTCATCGCCGTAGAAAGTGAGGCACAAATCGTTGACATTGGCCGTGTTTCTGGTTTTATGCAGAAGGTGAAGTTCTTCATACCCTCAAGCATCTAGTCTTTATGTACGCTTTGAATCCAGGTTCGGGACGGTATCATTTAGGTGACCCGCTGAGTGTATATCCTGTTATTTACCTGTGCCATACCTCCTCCGCCACGCAATTGTAATATGCCTCGCACTACCAATCTATAATTTAAGGTCTTGTTTTACATTTGTTTACACATCTTCGGGGGCAAACAACTGGAAATTACGATTGTATGTACCTGATGCAATGAGATTACCATCACTTGAAATATCAACCGACATGACTTTTCCTGCATCAGTGGAAAGTGTCCGCAGGAGCTGCCAGTCGTCTGCACTCCATAGCTTAACGAGACCATCATACCCCGAACTTGCAAAGAAAAGCCCTGAACGATACTTCCACTCTTCAAAGAGAGTTGCAGAATCTTTTTCTGGAGCATCGTTGTTTGCATCGTCGTCTGTACCATCCATGGTGACATCTTTTGTCATTGGGGGAGTCGGTTTGAAAAACATATCGTCAGCTTGGAAGAACCGGACGTCAGATACATTCGACAGATGTGCCGGGATGGTATATAACGATTTGAGTGACCGCATGTCCCATATACGAATAGTGTCATCGCCTGCACCAGTCGCAATTTGATATCTAGAAGAACGGAGGAAGCAGTAAGTAAGTATGCGATGAGGAATCTGACGAAAAAACATCCGAACCCATTGGGTGAAAACCCAATCGCAAATATAGCTTGAACGTGTCCGTCAAGTACCATAGCTGTTCGGCCCGTTCGCAAGTCCCAGACACGGCCAATTGCATCGAGTCCCCTTGAATAGATGATACCTTAGCGCGCAGTCATAGATTCACCCATTAACACGCACCCTGAAGCGACCAGGGCCCCGTCGTTTTGAAACTCTACACAGTAGACTTCTTTTGAATGCCCTTCCTGTAGCAGTAGCTCTTTTGAAGTATTAACATCCCATAGTCGCCATGTCGTATCAAAACTGGCACTGGCAACATAGTCTCCAGATGGATGAAATGCTACACGACATACGCGGCCTTGGTGGCCTTTCATGACTGACACCGGTGATTCACTGTGCGATGAAAGTTCAGAGGGGGGAGTCAGGCTCTGTATGGATCAAGCCTACCCATTCATCGACCAAAGATGTATGCTTCCCTCTCCACCACCACTAGCCAAGTTAACTAGCTCCGGGCCTTGCGACAGCGTTGCCTGTGGATGCCATGCGACGCCTCCTATCCGATCACTATGTCCTAGAAAACCTGATTTGACAACCATGGATGGATAGAGAAGCACCGCCACCAACCTCGAAGTGAGCGTATTGGCGTACAGGCAGGGACGTTCCATAGCTTTACTGTACCTGACCAACTACCAGTTGCAAGAATCTCGTTATTGGGCGCAAATCGTACTTGTGATAAGGGTCGTTCGTCTCCAATTTGGGAGCCAAGGTTGACATATTTCTGGAAGACGTCGTAACACACTCAACCCACATCAAAGTAGTCACATACTTTGACATCCGAAAACACCTTCTTTCGAATGTCGACAATCCGTCCGAGGTCCATTTTACTGTCTAGTCGCTGTTGGGCGATGCGCTTTTGAGCTCTGCCAAAGAAAGAGGCAAAGAGGGCATAGTAAGCACCTTGAAATTCACCTATCGGTAGCGTGAATCCAACCTGGGCAAAGAATACTCCGCCAACCGTCTCCGTGCTTCTAAAAGTTCAAGTGAACCAGGGGAATAGAATTCTTCTTCCTGTAACCATTGTTATTCGTAAGTGTCGCGCTGGTAAGGGCGCACGTACGTCTTCGTCGCTATCATCAGAAAGTTCATCGTCTACGTGCATAGCATCATCCCCTCTAGCTGCGTTTATTTGAGATAAAACATAAATTAAACGATCTCTGCGATCTGCCGCCTATACGGACTCGGTCAATAAAATAGTCATACGACTGGTTACACGCACTCGTTCTCCAAAGAGTGTAATCGGTTCTCCAATTTCTCTTAGTCGCGCCTTAACACGGTTGTCATCGGTAGGAACTGCCATGCTCCTAGCTTTCTTCTTCCGTTCTAGCTCGTCCAAGATGACCTTGTTTTCCATTCGAGCCCTTTCTGTTCCTAAATAATTCCCATCATCCATGAGAGTGTCGAAAGTAAGCTCAGCCATAGTGAAAAAGGTGGCGACGTCAGGGAAATGCCAATGCGAGTGGTCGAGGAGAGTTGATTGAAAGTTCAAGCAGCCGAAACGGTTTGTTTGATAGTAAAGACCTCGCAAAATATGTAACGCGTCACATCATACTACTTATAGTTCGTTCAATGGCGCGTGCATTATCCATGTCCTTGTTCACAGAACTCATGTGGTCTCCTCAAGGTTATGACCAACTCTGACGTTGTCCAGGTGCACATGTATAAACATTCTGACGCAGATGTCGGTTGTTTTTGTTGGTAGGTACTTTGACATAAGTTTGGGAACAATCTCTACCCAAGTCGTATTGCTGCTATTTCACGACCATGTCTACCAGCCCCTACACTACACATCAGTTGAATAATATGGCTCAAGTTGAAAATGTACTATATCCTAGCGAATTTTGTTCAACATACAGACTATTATTACATTTTAATCAAGCCTGGGAATAGCCGTTTGTAGTAGGCTGTCTGCATATAAAGCTCCCTGGCGCCTGGGCAACCATTGCGAGGGTGATGAACGCGTTATTCATTTCCAACTGACGATCACCACACCCTTTGAGCCTTCTTCCCAGTTTTAATTCCGTCCAATATTGGGGTATCGCCACCATCCTCTTTCCCCCGCCTTAAATCATGTATCAACCAGGGCCATCCAGCCCCATCGTTGGCCATCATATGAACCACCAACACCATCTGAGCCCCGAGCAAGGCTCCAATAAACCTCGGCCAGACGATTGTACGAACGCAGACTCGGATGTTGAACATCTTTACTTACCCTCATGTCTGACCCAAAGATGTATACTTCGAACGCACCACCGCAGAATTCACATCAGATGCTGTCGCGCGATCCACCGCCGCCAAACTGAAGCTTGAATCCTACTATAAAATTGCTGTCGATGCCGCTATTGAGCGAAATGCTAGGTTTGTCTTCCAAATCGCGCTCCCTCTTTCCAGAATTAAATATGTAGATCTCATCTCAAGGCGGATCGAGTTGGAAACAAGATTAACCCAGATACATACGAACGATGCAAAAGAAAGGGAGATCCGCAAGTATAGTAAGATGGAGTCCCAACATCTGCGACTAAAGAGAACCAAGATCAGGCTCACTGATTTCAGGACTGTCAAAGTTATTGGTAAGGGCGCGTTTGGCGAGGTCTGTCGTCCTTGTGTTTGTATCATGCCTATCGTTGATGTGATCATTGGCCGTTACAACTAGGTACGCTTGGTGCAAAAGGTAGACACAGGAAAGGTTTATGCGATGAAGAGCTTGCAGAAGGCAGAGATGTTGAAACGCGATCAGGTAAGGTCCTACCAAAATGCCTTCCAATGAACTTCAATACTCATCAATCAGCATATTCTGTAAAGTTGGCCCATGTCCGTGCAGAACGCGACGTTTTGGCGGAGTCAACATCACCATGGGTTGTACAACTATTTTACTCCTTCCAAGACCCGCTCTACCTCTATCTCATTATGGAATTTCTCCCGGGGGGTGACTTGATGACAATGTTGATGAAGTATGATGTATTCTCAGAGGACGTCACGCGGTTCTACATGGCTGAGTGTATACTTGCTATTGAGGCCGTTCACAACCTTGGTTATATCCACCGGTATAGCTGTTCTTCCCTTCTGAGCCTCCCCTGATACTTAAACATGCCGAGAATAGTGATATCAAACCCGACAATGTGTTGATTGACAAAAATGGCCATCTTAAATTGTCTGACTTCGGTCTTTCGACGGGGTTGCACAAAACCTCCGATGCCGAATACTACAAACGTTTCCTGGAGCAAGAGAAAACTCGGGATCCCGCACGCAACAGTGTTCAAGTAAATGCAATCAACCTCACAATGAGTAGAGAACAAATTGCGACATGGAAAGCCAACAGACGGAAACTGGTATATACTTCCACCGGATCCTTCTAATAAAAATAACTAAACATTTTTAGGCATACTCTACTGTTGGTACTCCGGACTATGTGAGCATCATACACCGCATCCCACCTGCACTGTTAATTTACTATATTTCATCACAGATTGCTCCAGAAGTGTTTCTCATGAAGGGGTACGGGAAAGAGTGTGACTGGTGGTCGCTGGGAGCCATCTTTTTTGAATGTCTAGTTGGTTATGCACCGTTCTGTTCCGATAACCCTGGGGATACATACAAGAAGATCATCGACTGGCCCAACTACCTTTTCTTCCCAGAAGAGGTATTTATCTCTCGGGAAGGAGAAGATCTAATCCGCAGGTTCGCTCACCCCGTTTAACCCCCTAATATCTGAATACTTACGGCCCCAGTATGATGACATGGGCAGAATCACGTTTAACAGTCAACCAAATTAAAACCCACCCCTTCTTCTACGGTGCAGACTGGAATGCGCTACGCCACATCGAACCACCTTTCGTGCCACATCTACAATCCATCACCGATACATCATATTTCCCTACTGATGATCTTGGGAACATGCCCGACCAACTAGAACAAGTCGAAGGTGTTGGGGCGGAGAAGGATCTGGCTTTCCTTGGGTGGGTAGTTATATTCTTAAGGTGTTAAGACTGCACTAATGAGCCTCGCTCGACGTAAAGGTTTACATTTAAACGATTCACGGGTGGACCACATGTGTCGGGATAAAGATCGATGAAGCTCTTTTGCCCAACAAACTGCAATCTATACATGTACAGTATGCCCTAATGGACTAAAACGGAATTTCATTTTATTGAGTCGAAGTACTGTGGAATCCGGTCCGGAGATGGCCCGCGGTCCATCTTTCGCTCTCTTGTGACCATGTCGGAATATATCTTCCCATCTGTCATGCACACAAAACAATCTTATTATCTTGGGTAGTGTCCCCTTATCGCACCAGATACCTACAACCCATATCTTTGTTGTCTAATACTCCATCAGTTCCTTGATGTCGTCCACCACAACAGAAATCGGAAACGCCGAGATATACAGCCCTCAAAAAGTCCTCAACCACCCCGAGTTCAGGATATTGGCTGTCGGGGAGCAGCCATCCAAGACAGCGAATATTGCAGCATTTTATAACCCTGCTCACGAAATTCATTTGGTGGAAAAACCCCGTTTGAAGCCTGGCCCTGGACAAGTCTTAATCCATGTACGCGCTACAGGTATCTGTGGGTAAGTTACCACTGTTTCTTACCAGATCCGAGGTGGATCGTATATTTTCGTAATTCTGTGTAGGAGCGACGTTCACTTTTGGCAACATGGACGAATTGGAGATTCCATGGTCGTTACAGATGAGGTGGATAATCAAATCTAGAAATATCCTCATGGGTTAAGCATAATTACTAACAGTGTGGATCTGGGCACGAATCTGCAGGGGAAGTGGTAGAAGTCGGGGAAGGAGTTACTCAGTGGAAAGCAGGTGGAGACGACAAAATCACTAGTAGAGGTCAAATTCATTAAATCTACCTCCATAGGTGATCGTGTAGCCATCGAAGCTGGTGTGCCATGCTCCCAACCCTCCTGCGATGCCTGTCGTACAGGAAGATATAACGCTTGCCCGGACGTGGTTTTCTTCTCAACACCCCCCTTCCATGGTATCTCATAACAATGTGTGTTATTTTATCTAGCTGACGGGAATTTTGCTCAGGGACTCTTACAAGATGGCACCTACATCCGGCCCAATGGCTTCACCGCCTCCCTGATGAAGTTTCCTTTGAGGAAGGCTCTCTTTGTGAACCTTTGGCAGTCGCACTAGCTGGTATTGAACGTTCGGGTCTCCGACTTGGCGACTCCCTCCTTATCTGGTGAGAGATTTCATGGAGGGCTGCCCCCAGATGCTGACACATGTCTCAGTGGTGCTGGACCTATCGGGCTCATTTCTCTTCTATCCGCGAGAGCCGCTGGGGCGGAGCCCATCATTATTACCGACCTCTTCCAGAGCCGGCTCGATTTCGCAAAGAAACTGGTTCCTGGAGTCCGTACAGTCCTGATCGAGCGTGGGTCGACCTCCAAAGAACAAGCAGAGCAGATCAAAAGCGCTGCTGGCGGGCCGCTGAAGCTTGCTCTGGAGTGTACTGGAGTAGAGAGCAGTGTGCATACGGCAGTTTATGTAAATACCTCCACCTACTTATTATCACAAAACTTCAGTTGACATTCGATTGCTTTTGAAGTCGATGCAGTTTGGTGGAAAGGTCTTCATCATTGGCGTGGGGAAGAACGAACAACTAGTCTGTATCCACACAGTAGGCGTGGTATATAATCTGGCTGATTAACCTCGCTCTAGTTTCCCTTTATGCATCTCAGCGCAAACGAGATTGACGTCAGCTTCCAATACCGCTACGCGAACCAGGTATGTTTTCTAAAACAGATTATGGGACAAGCTAAGAGCGTTAATAGTACCCGAAAGCGATCCGCCTTGTGGCGGGAGGCTTGATTAACATCAAACCTCTCGTCACTCACAGGTTTCCACTTGAGGATGCCGTGTCAGCTTTCCACGTCGCAGCAGACCCCTCTCAGGGTGCTATTAAAGTTCAGATCCAGGACTAGTTGGTTTTAAAGGGGTTCCATTACAATGTAAATATGCACTTATAGGGCAAAGGTATGCTTCATGGATCGTACGGTGGTTGGCGTTATGGGTTAAATATTGGAATGAGTCATTTGTCTGTCCCGATAGAAACTTCGAAAACACGAGTTGTGTCAATTAGGGCGCCACGGCCCCCGGCCAGCCTGTTCGTTGAAATATCGTCCCATCCCACACCCAGAGATTGTTATTCCCACGACTCTAAATCTAAACAGAAGCAAGGCCTTATGGATACAAGTCAAATCGAATATATTTTGTACTAGGCTTTAGTAGACGGCTACAATTTGTTGTACATAGCATATTTAGGATCTCCAATAACATTATAAGTCTGTAGGTTCTGTTTCAAAGCTACCATCGTCTGGCTGGGCTTGAGGGCCCGGGACCTCCACCGTCATTGCGAGGTCTTCGGGGCCATCCAGAATCTATAGGCTTCGAAGGTGGCTCGTTGCCTCTTCCGCGGCCCCTTCCCCTGCCGCCGCGCCAGCCACGATCGCCATTATCTTGGCCATACCTTGGTCCTGGGCGGGAATGAGAGCCGTAATCTCGACGATCATGCGGAGAATGTGGAGATTGGGGATGCGGAGGTTGGTGATGGGGAAGGGCATGATGGGGGGGCGGGTTTGGAGGGAATGTCCCGGGGTAGTTGTGAGTGGGTTTTGACCAAGGCTGGAGCGGAGGCGGCACAGGGGTTGGTACCAATACATGAGGTGGAGGAGGCATGAGTGGAGTTTGTGTTGAAGAGACGGGTAGTGGCGCATTGCCCGAGAGGGTTCGTATCATAAGTTGAATTTGTTCAGGTGTAAGACTTGCAACTTCGGCTGCAATGGCAGCTGGCAATGGAGCCGGTGGTGGTGGATTCGAAATAGGCGCGGGATGTATGGATGGGGGGACATTCAGCATTGGCAAGTGGAGATTTGCGGGGATATGTGGGATGATGGTTGTTGGTATTTCTGGCGGGGCAGCAAGTTTTCCCTTGTTAAGGACCCAGATTCCAACGAGATAGTTTAGCTTCCTAATCTTGGGCAAGTGCAAGTCGTCCAATAGCTCCATATAATCAGGCAAGGGGTCGCTTGAGAGTAGCGGGATGATATACAATTCACGCCCTGGATAGTGATCCTTAGGTCTATTTCCCCAAGGAAATACAAGCCCATGGCGGCTGTTGTCAAGAAGTTAGGATATAGTAGAACAGTGGGGAGCGAGATACTTACCCTTTTGCTATCAGGAAGTCACTCAAAATTCTGAAACCTGCATCACTTGAGTCTGAAGCTGGGGAGAATGCTACAGCTATGAGCTCTTTTGTCACGTTCATCCTCATCTGTAGCAAAAATTTGCACGAGTTGTCCACCGGCACGCGCCCATCGATCCGAAGGAGGTCTGATGGGAAGAGGGTCTTCCAGAGTGGTGAATCTGAGGCTAGAGATTTACCGCCCATTTGGCGGGCAACGACAGGCGTTTCTTGTGGTATCGTTGAGTCTAAAGGCATATTAATCTAGTGCTCGTGTCGGTTAACAATGTTAAGGACGTGCAGAATAGAAAACCGACCTTTCCGGACCAGACGTGGGGCAAAGCATCAAAGGCGGCCTGTAGTGCTTCAGGAGACGTTGCCGGAGTGTCCTTCTCCTCCAAAAACATATCAAAATCTTGGTCATCAGCTTCTGTAGTGTCAGGCTCCATAATGACGTCCTTGGGTTCCTCGCTAATTGTTTCTGGAACAGTTGGATGCTCTTCGGCCTGGGATGGTGGTGTAGTAGCAACAGGTGTCTCTGTTTTGGGGGCGTTCCATAAAGAGTCGAGACTAAAGGATGTAGAAGACGGGGTTTCTGGTTTTGCAGCAAATGGAGATATTCCTGTGGGCGACACAGGAGGCGGTTCGGCTGTTTTAATTGCTGGAACGTGCCTAGATGGCTCGTGGTCCAGAGATTGTGAGGTGGGCGTAGCGTCGGGAACGTTGGGAACTTCGTCGTCGATGTTGATGAAATCTGCTAGATTTATTTCAGGCTCTCCCATGGCAAGATCGGATTCCGTGTGCGCAAACATCGGATTCGCAGACATCTTCTGGTTTGCGGTTGCCACCACTGGAGAAGATTCCTCAGCAGAAGACAATGCGTGCATAGGAACTGGTGGGGGTGCACCCCAACTAGGACTCTGCTGATGGACGATAGGTGACTCAGGTGGGACTGAAGTGGACGTTGTACGCTGCCGCTTCTGGGTCCGCAGTCTCGCAGTTCTTTCTCGGTCTCTCCTTTCTTCTTCCTCAATACGCGCACGCTCCTGTTCTTGTAAACTTGTAACTTCTCCATGAGCATCCTCGATATCTTCCAACCCTTTGTGCGTAATTTTAGCACGAGGGATTGTAGTAGGTATCAGTATTGAATATTCCAAAGCTTCTTTCTCTGCAATCTTGATTGATTGTTTTGTTTCCTCGTTGGCTAAATCAGTGGAGGACATGAGAGAAATTTCTTTAGGGTTTATGTGGCCAGCGGCGATGCGCTGATGGATGACCACACGGTCAACTTTGCTTAAATTAAATTGAAGCATTCGAAAACGATCCCTGTGGATGAAAGAGTTTTTTTTAGCACGGTTTTCGGAAATATTGTTAATTTGATCACTTACTTATATTTCGATCCAGCAGAAGGATTTCCTTGTTTATCGGGTTCAGAATATATATCATATACGCATTTCTCAAGTTCCGCAGCAAACCGCTTTGACTCGTCCAGCAGCTCCGTTTTCTCCTCTTCTGTCAACTCTTCCAAAGGCTTTTGGACAATGTCTTGCTTCTTTTCTTGTTCTGCATTTTGTTCTTGGTTCCCTGTGCGTGTGTGAGGGTATCTAAAGTATATATCACGAGAAAGCTCCTCCAGTTTCCCAAGACAATACTTCCTGGTGGGGTCATCAGTTGCATTGGATTCGGAAACTTTCTTCCGTTTGATCGGGGGTGTGAGAGACGTGTGCGGATTCTTGCGTTTCAACCGTCGAGAATTTGGGGCTGGCGAAAGGGATGATTTTTCAGGACGTGTACGGCTCAATCTCCTGGTACTATCAGAGAGCTCTGAATCGGACTCCGATCGGAGGGAGAGACGCCGGTTACGGCGCTAAACAAAATGTAAGGGGGTGGCCAGCAGGAAAATATCGAAACGAACCTTGGCTGCTTTGGATTGCAATTCATCTGCAATATAGTCATCCTCGCTGCTCGGATCCTCCTCCGATTCCGAAACAGGGTCCACTGGTCGTTTGGGCCGACTATCCAACAATAGCTGTTTCTTCGATGATTTGGGACGGATGAGCTCGCTATCGCTGTACTCCTCGAGGGCTTGAGGTCCCTCCCAGTCTCCTGGAGTAAAAAGATGAAATATCAGACAACCATAACCAACATGTACATAAAACGGATAGAATGGAACTTGGTAGATATATGTAAACGGCCCGACATGAAATTTGACTTTCGTTGTCTGTGCTTCGTCACTCATATGGAGCAAGCGGCTACTCAGGGTTGCTCAGCAAGCAGGTACAACTCACGGCACCCTTGTAGCTTGAGATGACGAAGAGATGTTCTACATGTCGTTCGAACAGAGAGACAGTCCGAAAAAGTACATCACTACTGATATACGAGGGGTTGACGATATCAGGAATGAAAGTTACAAAAGAAAATGATTTCTCCACTACAGATTGCGTGGAGGACAAAAGGGCTACCGCAGTACGTGTGAAATTTGACCCAATGTACTCACTTGCTGTTCGACGACCAGATGTTTCAGTGCATGAAGGGCAAACATAAATATCTGACACGGGCATCAGAAAAAATATAAGCAGAAAGAAAATACAGAAAACACTTACTAATATCCTCTGCATCCTTTTCCCCCAGCTCAACGCATCTGAAATGATACCTAGTGTTCAATCCAGCGTCAGATAATGTGAGATTAGTAAGATAAGAACATGACTCACCAAACTTTGCATCCACTGCAGTTTATCATCGGTGAACCATCGTCACCCTTGTTGCATGTACAATGTACAGGCGCGACGGGCTTGGTGGCTTTCCTCTTCATCGGTGGAGTTTTGTTAGCTCGCTTCGATGGATTGACCTTGACATTTTCCTTCTCTGGCTGATCCGATTCCGATGGCTCTGATT
>CEMJ01394284.1:41186-52472 GCA_900068955.1 Clitocybe nebularis | reverse complement strand
CTAATTTCTATGGATACTGAGGCTTAGCATGCTTTCAAGGTTGATCTGAATCGACAATGAAAGTTTTGCTTGTCTATTTATACTACCAGCTACTATGACCCTGGCTCCCAATATAGGCGCGTTGGATTCACATGTACTGATTTATCTACTGCCGTATTCATGACTTCCAAGCTGTCATTCGTACAGCACCGGTGGCAGTCGAGATAGCTGCTCCACGAGTTCCCAAGGACCCTGGCACGCCTCATTCAGCGTTATACATGATGACACGACCGCCGACGTGATGATTCGTAGCTTCTTGCATCAGCAACATCATGCTCGGCGCAGTATCTTTGACGATTACTCCTCTCGTTCTCACAAAGACCGATGGGATTGCTTGCAGGTAAGCCATCTTAAGACTACCTGATACAGAAGACCAATCATTGCCCAAGGCAGACGCCAATCGTCACCCTCTCATATAAACTACAAGCCACGTGTGTCTCGCTTCCCTCCCTTCCGGGCGCTAGAAAGCGCTAGATTCGGCCAATTCAGCTCCACGAGCCCATGGTATCGGGGACGGCCGGAAGAGGAATGAACGCGTCGAGTTGTAAAGGATGAGGACCAGTTACACGTGATCGTCTCCTGACACACCCAGTTCAAAAGAACAGGACCTCCGGGACGAACAGGTGTTTTTTTGTACACCCGCCAAGTAGCCGGGTCGAACTTACTAAACTAATGCTACCTTCTTCGGCCGCATGGAGGATGAGCCCCGCCGACCCGGTATACAGCCACACCAAGAGCATTGCCAGAACGAATAAACCACTATGGTATATGCGCCATAGGAGGCCGTTTCACATCGGGATACCTTGATCCATCCGGTGTCTCCAATAGTCCAAGAGTGTAAATCGGGAATGACCTAGGAAAAGACGTCACTTCTCACAAGAATCACCGCCTTGCGGAGTTTTTCCTTATGGTACGAATACTTTGCATGTCAACGCGGAACTTGAAAATGATATTCGTGAAAGGAACTGATGTCTGTTGTTTTGAATATGTAGCACATGCGTCATATTCTCGTCATACCTTTGAAATGCTGGAAACTTTGGGCTGGGAACTATTGGCGAACAAGGTTTTGTTGCGGGGTATACTTGTACATGCAGATGGGCAGGCCATCATATAGCCAAAGTCTATCAGGATGCATTCTTATCCCAGCGGCGAGAAGTTGAGAAGCACGGCAGTTGTTGATGACCATGTTATATATGTTATTCCGATATCACAGTAATACGGAAACAGTTGCCAGTCTAAGAAAAGCAATCAGGGTCGAGGTACAGCCGATCGAAAGGTTCGTCTCCGCCTCCTCGCAGACAAGTCAGCTGCAGCTCGCGGCGGTGGTCTCCTTTCCCTCCAAAGCTGTTAGCTCGTTGGTGCGGACACTCATAGCCAGCCAAGATTCTCCACCGATTGTGTACTCTTACAGTATAGTTCGCATCGTTTCATCCCGTACTGCCTCGCGTTTGACCCTGACAGACATTTAGCTTCAGTTGGGTTCTGGACTGAGACTCAGCTCTTGTCAATCCTATCAAGGGCTACTCTCGCGCGGATCGCTTTCTTCAACGAAGAGAGTCCGAAGCCATAATCGGCTGATAGAGAGCGCGATTATTGCCAAGGTTCGTCTCCTGCCTCCTTCATTCACTCCTGTGATGGCGGCTGTGGTTTTATCTAGTTACCCCACCATCTGCAGCCGCAAAACCGTCATGTTAATCACGATCTGCAGGCTGACCTGTTTCCTCTTCAGCAGATACCTGAACTACCAGCGCAGCTCGCCCAGACTCGTTCTTCGCTGCTTGAGCTGCACAACCCCCAGCCAATCGACCGGGGCATATACGTGCTTTACCATTGGTCAAGAGCTCTGACTTTTTAGTCAGTCGTTCCCTGATTACACATGGCAACGGCCGTACTCGCTGGCGCAAAAGTTCCTGTTTCCGGTCCTTTTCATATTACATCACACCAACGCATTACTGGCAATAATCCACATCCATCTTCTTCCCGTTCACAACAACCATCGACATACTCAGATGCCTCCACATCTTCGGTACCGGAACCTTCGACGAAGACTTTTCAACGTATCCGGTCCTCGCTTGAACAAAGCCTTCGTACAGCCACACGGTCGAAAAAGCTTCCGCCTCCACCAACCGACGAATTTGCTACCATCACTGCTAGAAGCGACAAAGGGAAGGAGAGAGAAAAGGTGACTGGTGAAGAACCACCACGCAAGGATAAGGAAAGGTCGAAAATGTTACGAAGACTTGAATCTAAGGTCACCTTCCGTCGAGGTCGAGAATCACTTACACCATCTCCTTTACCTCCTGTATCTGTGGCGATCCCCAAAGACGCAGCTGACAAGGTGCGGGCTGCTGGATTTACAAGCTTCGTAACACCATCTATGCGGCAGGGGTCAATGTCATCACCGTCACTCCATCTATCATCCCAAGCCATGCCTTCGCCAAAGTCCCGGCCTGCAATCCCTGCATCATCATCGTCAAACAGTGATGCCATCGCAACGCCAACTCGTGAGAGGACGAGGCGAACAAGTTTGCAACCCCCACTCCGGGAAATCAGCCCCCCCGCTCCTTTGGGAACACGGGGTGATTCCCGAGGCCACGCTATTCCTGGCGCCAATCAACCCTCATCACGTCATAGAGCGACGAAATCCACACCCCTCGCAGGTCCATCGTCACCTTCAATACCCCTGACCCCGATTAATCAGGGCGGACGTAGCCGCTCTCCAGAGACTCCGACACCCACCAGGCGGGGACGAAATCTACCCAGTCCTCCAGGTACACCAACTCCCATGTCTAGCTCGAAAGATCGATGTAATTACTCTGGAACTGGCGCTACAAGCTCAGGACATCTTACATTCAATACCCCCCCAGGTAGCCCAACAACGCCTCGCGCTTCGAGCCCAATACGCACTCGCTCCCCGTCCGCTCGCACTGGTCGCGTTGTAACACCTTCACATCGGGGTTTAATATCTAGCTCGGCGTCTCATCTACCTATAACAACTTCCAGTCCTTCTCCCACATCTCGGCGACCCTCTGTAGATGTCCCACGTCGCCCATTAATTGATACACGAAAACCATCTGTAGACCCATCAAGACGGACGTCGGTAGATTCACCGCGTCGAGCATCAGTAGAAACCCCCCGCCCACCTCGCGATTCTCCCTCAGGAAATGGCGCAGAATCTCCTTCACCTCGCCCACGACCTATATCTCCTGGACAACGTTCCTACGCGCAGAATCGCCATTTCAATATATCAAGCGTGTCTCTTTCAGGCCCCGCAAATCCCGAACACCGAGAGCTCATCAGAACGGCAACCTCAATGTTGTGCAAAGAAATAATAAAAATTCCACCACACATGGCCAGGAGTGAATCAGGTATCAAGGATTGGGAAAAAGTTGGGATGCGTATGCAAGCCCTTGTTCGATCGGAACGCATTTGGGGAAAGAGCGGAGGAGTTTCGTCAGGAAGTTCAAGCAACCTAAATTCTACAGCCGGAATGACGTCTAGTGGATTAAGCGCAAGTGGAGAAGAGCGGGAGAGACGGCTATTCCACGAAGCACTCAGGGACGGTTTTGTTTTGTGCCAGTATGTCCCGATCTCTCTATAGGCTCATCTTGTAATATCCCCTGATGGCTAACCTCCCATTCTATAGACTTATGAACAAACTTCGGTCAGGCTCCATTGTAAGGCCTGATGTTCGGGAAGATGGGATTGTCCGAAGTTCAAACATCACTAAATTTCTTGCTGCTTGTTCGTCTTACGGCCTACCTGAAGAAGACCTGTTCCAGCATAACGATCTCATTGACGCTACCGGCGAGTCCTTGGCTCGCGTAGCCCGAACGGTCATCGCACTCGTCAAATTTGTCGACACTCCTGTAGTTGAGCGATCGAGATACCTTTCCGGTCAGGGAAAGAAACCCGATAGCCCCAAGACCTCGAATCCTTATAGCCAGGGCAGCACTTCATCTCGAGCAACGGCGTCCACTCCAAACCTGCTTCCGGCGCAAGGGTCAATGTCGCCAACACCCACGTCACCATCCCGGAAGCGATACAGTCCTCCATCAGGATTACCACCCGTTCGATCTGACAGTCCGGACATTGTTATGGAAGGCTCGGTAAAAAAGAATCCTGATGACCAAGATGACGACAACATCCCGGAATCGAAATACCCACCTGTACCACATATAAGAGCACCTCCTCCCAGGTCGCCTCTTCGGGCACGATCTCCAAAACGTGTCGATGATGGAGGTATATTCACCTGGGCGAAGGCTGCTGCTTCCCCTCCTCGATCCTATCCTATCGGTCCTCACACTTCACCCGATGCTGTAGAAAGTCCGAACGTTCGACAATCAGTCGCGTCATCTGCCATGACAGAGACAACAGTTACCACGGATGTCTCAAGCATCCTTGACTTTAGCAGAAGTCGAACGAACAGCAACGGGTACAGTAAGTATGGTACTATACGTACAGTGACCACGGATATAACCTCGGAGACCCCGTCTATGACCCGGACGGAAGGGAGTGCTATTGCCGACGAGTTGGCCCGGAAGAAGAGTGTTGATAGCGGAAAGTATCACAGAGATCGCAGAATAAGCGAGGGGCCTGTCTTGGACCTCTCGAGGGTTGTGGAAGAGGTGGACGACAGTGCTTCGAGCTCAAGGAGCGGGGCGAAGGGCAAAGACAAATTCAGGCCCACAGAACAAGAGAAGGTGATAAGCAAACCTGAAAAGTCCGCTGTTCACCTTCGCAAAGGAAAATGGCCCGATGACTTTATAGATGCATTCCAGAGTCACAGCCCGGCTCGTGCGATCTCTCCCAAAGCACCCAGTCCCGATCAGGAAAATGGCTCATCAAGTTCTACTCCGGTCTCCATTTCACCCCCCAGAAAGCTCGCAATAGTCGGAGCTACTCGACGAAATGAAAGTCTTGAAGCCCTATCTCAATTCCCCAGAAGGCCAACCCACCGCACGAGACACAGCATTGATGCACCTGCCTTGATGCCGAAAGAACAGCTCCTTGGTCGAAACAGCCCAGATGGTCTGCCAATTACCTCAGGAAGAGTTATGCTCCGTCGTCACAGTACGAAACCCCAAAGGAACGACGCCCATCCTTCCAGAAATGGGCTTGAAGAACCCCAAGATTCTGACAGCGATGGTCTTGTGCCTTTCCCTCGGGCGGTATCAGGGGATCACGGCCCTATGTCCTCATCTCCCCATTCTACAACAGGTATTGACCAGGCACTTGCGAACGAACGACCACGCGTACCTCGAGGTCGCTTCCAGAGTGACATAGACTCAAGTTCCCGTAGACGTGGTCGTCCTAGTTCGTATGATGAAATAGGAGCCAAGCCTTCAAGATCTAGATTTGAGAGTATGGTCAACTTGGGTGTTGCTTCAAGCAATGCGAGTGCCAGTGACCTCCTATTGCGAGATTCGATGGATGGTAGTGGAGTCAGAAAGACTCTAATCTTAAGAGAAGACGGGAAGCCCCCAACTCACTTTGTAAGTTCTTGTGTGATCGAGCCACGTTACGATAGGCTGATACACGTCCTTGGTTTTAGCAATTAGGTAACTGCATCGGGCGCGGGCAGTTTGGCTCCGTTTATCGAGCACTCAATCTGAATACGGGCCAAATGGTAGCTGTGAAACGCATCCGGCTGGAAGGTCTGAAAGAGGAAGAGGTTACAACTTTGATGCGAGAGGTTGATCTTGTAAAGAGTCTATCACATCCCAGTATCGTCAAGTATCAAGGAATGGCCAGAGACGATGATACCCTCAGCATTATCCTTGAGTGAGTTTCTATGCTCCCCGTCCCCTGCTGGATCTCATCATATGATTATAGATACGCAGAGAACGGCTCGCTGGGGCAGACACTCAAAGCGTTCGGGAAACTGAATGAGCGCCTTGTAGCAAGCTATGTTGTTAAGATCCTGGAAGGCTTGCATTATCTCCATCAGAGCGACGTGGTTCATTGCGATCTCAAAGCTGCCAACATTTTGACAACTAAGAATGGAAACGTAAAGCTTTCGGACTTTGGCGTGTCTCTCAACCTACGCGCAATGGAACGTGAAATCAAAGATGTAGCGGGGACCCCCAATTGGATGGCCCCCGAAGTCATAGAGCTGAAAGGCGCCTCGACAAAATCGGACATATGGTCACTTGCATGCACAGTCATCGAGCTGTTGACGGGCCGGCCACCCTATGCCGAAATCGCGAACAGCATGTCGGGTACGCTTTTTCTCCTTTTGAAACCGCCCCCCCCCTTCTCAATTTGGTCTTTAGTGATGTTTCGTATCGTGGAAGACGATATGCCTCCAATCCCGGAAGGATGCTCCCAATTTCTACGAGATTTCCTCACACAGTGCTTTAACAAAGACCCTGCAAAACGACCCAGTGCAGAACTCCTTTGTGAACACCCATGGCTAAAAAAGAACTGGGGTGTCCATAAAGTACGTCCTCATTGCTTACGACCATGACCTCATCTAAACATTGGAAATCAGGAACTCCGTCCTCAAGATAGTATCCCGTTCCTACGCCGTGTCAGCGCTGACCTACAGAAATCGGAAGTCGTCCGATATCTCTCGCAAATTGAAATGCCCGAGTCTCCGACGGCAGAGGCTTTTACACATGTGGACGATTTCGTTAGCGGCTCGCCTGGCCACCGCGTCACAAATCAAGCAATACCTCCGATGGCAGATAACGATATCTCACCAAGAGAACACTCGTTTGTCAAGACCACTTTCAGTAAACGTTAGTGAGCTCTTAATGACGACATCGTATTCCAAATTAAGTTCACTGTCTTTTTTTAGCCATGATCTGCCGAGTATGTCTCTTGAACGTGAAGAAAAGTGCTGTTCTCTGTGCACAATGCAGCCTGATCGCCCACGGAAAGTGCGCTGCTAATGCACCTCCAACTTGCGACCTTCGTGCCCAGCTTCTTCTTTACGCCAAGTACGCAGAAAAGGGAAACCCAGCGAGCGTATATTCCAACCCAGCAGATGCGTCGCGTGAAGCTCATCCGACGAGTCCTGCTTCCGACGTTCCTTACGTGGCCCACCCATCACCTAGAACAAGCCTTGATGCATCCCCTCCGCCCCCACAATCCCCAAACGCCCTTCACCCTGTTCACCCTCCCACTGCTTATAAGTTCTTAGGAGCATTCAAACGATCTCGCTCAAATCTATCCCCCGAGCCTGCTGCCTCGTCTTCACAACCTCAAACTAAAGAAGATAAAGTTTTGCGCCGAAAAGATCCGGCCGCGCCCACCAAACCTCCTGCAGAACGCCCTCAGTCCCTAACCAGCAACAGTACCGACCTGCACAGCCTACGAAGTGCCGCAACTGCTGCTGAGAGTTTTTCGAGTCGCCATGATCGGAGATCTCTCGTCTCTTTCGATAAAGGTACTCGTAAGTCTGCCAATGGTTTATCCGTTGGTGAATCCGAGGGAATCAAGTCGTCCAAGATGACTTCCACGTCGGGAGTGTCAGAGGCTGCTACGAACCACGGTCATATACCAGGCTCCTTGCCGACGGAGACTCGACGCCACAAAAAAAAAGAATCCAAATCATCTGGGAACTGCATCGTGCAATAGCGGAATCAAAAACATTGTCTGTCCTTATCCCATTGAACGCTTTCTTGTGCTTCTTCAAGCCCCCCTTTACTTATTTCACTTCACATATTCTACATCCAACATATCAACAATGTCTGATGCATCTGTACTTTTAGTCAATTACCCGCAATTCCCTCTTTGTCAGACAGTTTTACACCATCCATATCCCTCACATACATAATATCATAGGAGACATAATGCATGACAGTATCCACTCTGACAACCTGTGACCCGAGGCTGATTATAGGTTGGTTGGTGTAAATTCACAGGGGCGCTCACATCCAGTGACACGTCAATGCTATAAGTGTTGACCATATCACTTGGTGGAGTAGTGGCTTAGCTGACGGATATCTACCCGAACATTTACAGCATGAACTAAATTTTAACCAGCCCTTTTGAATGAGCTCCAACACAATCAGGTCAGCGCTGCGGCGATTGGCAACCGCATCATGATAAACTTGCCTAATCGATAATCGATTTGATAGGTAATTGGGATGAACTTTTTTAGATGTCCGGCCCAGAATGTCCTGGTACAATGGCTCGACGCCGGTCGAAGCTCTACTTGAGCACCTGGTGCTATGACCGGAAGTCGCGGCAAAGCCTCAAGGCGACTTGTTCGGTTGACACAAGTTTGACCTGGTGGCTGTTGTGGGTTATGTAATACCTCGGAGATGATCGATGGGTTCCCGGAAGCTCCCTTTGAGGTTTATCGACAACAGCGCGCTAGATATGAATACCACCTTAATACGACGGCTGACAGGATCGTACTCGTCATCGTATCTACCCCTGTCCTGATGCAGCATTTTCGGAACAGCCGGCACTCAATATTCTTTACTTCTTGTTCGTTGTCCGACCTGGGCATCACCAAGCCTTCTCCTCGTGGTGCCATTGGCTTCTATGCAAGATGTAGCCTGCCATTAGCTGCCTGTATCTTACAAGACCTGCTCGACTTTTCAATCGGCGACGGACCAATAATATAAGGAGCGATTCGTCGGGATTTGTAGGCCTGCGGAAGGGCAATAGAATCTACCTCGAAATCGATAATTAAAAGGAGGGTTTGATCAACGCCCTGTATAAACCTTGAAACCACCCCCATTATCCTCTACACGTGCTAAATATAGGCCCAACCTCAAACCTCATTTTCGCAACGTGCCCCTTGCCGGTAGCTAACCCTGGCGGAAATTTTATGCCGTGATGTGCTTTCTTTGTCCACAATCGATGGTCATTTCGCCCCTTGCCTAGCCTTGTTTATCATTGGTCTTCCCATAAAGCATTGCTGCTTTCAGGCCTGTTCAAAGACGGTCTCTAACTCCCCTCGTTCAATATGTTCTTCGTCAAGATCTCCACCGTTGGGACGTTAATCCTTGCAGTTCTCTCCCCTGCGTCCTGCACACCCGTCCATGAAACTAATGCTCAACGAATGGCGCGTGGCCTCCCCCCATCACCCCCCAAGTTTGGCCGCACAATACCAGGGAGAGAAGCTAAAGGGCCAACTCCAGCGTGGGGTACGTAACAGGTTCAAGTGGCATCGCATGCCTTCGCAGGATTTTGATAAGCTTTGCAGCTGCAAAGCGTACATCAACCTCGCCAGTACCGCCGATAACGTGAGGGATTTGAATAATTCGATTAAAACAAAGGCTCAGTGGGCTGTGATACAGATATACAGGTCGTATCCAAGCGCGTGACGACGATGGAAGTGCTCTTGGGATAGTGCGGAATTCCAATAGCTCCTGGACAATGTTGGTGAACCATTCCGGCTTCCAGTCCTATTGATTAATCTGCGCCGCAGTGGAGGTCTTAATTTCCTAGGACCCGATCAAGAACTCCATGTCAGCTTTACCGCACCACAGGATGGAAAAGGACCCTTTGACATCTTAGCTACAGTATGGACTAGCGGACTTATGTGAGGTTGTGACATGACATGACCTTTAATTTCTTTCAGAATCCCCTTTTCCCCGCACCATTTTATGTAGGGGCTTCCAGTCCTTCAGACACCAATAGCCTTGAAATCGGCAGCCGCAAGTAAATCCTCCATACTTATATTTTGCTCCACAATCTCACATCAATTGCAGCACTGTTTCTTTCACTAATACTGAACAAAGTTAGTGCCTAAGTCCATAATACGATATGATGCACTTACTCTACCCCAAAAGCCCCCCCAGATTCGATCCCTGTTAATTCGACGATCCCCGATAGACCCGGTTTCGTCGAATCTGCCATTTGGTCTATCAACCCATGGACCAAAGAGCTCAAAGGTAAAATTCCTTCCAGATGTCTGTTGCTATTCCACGAACTTATCTCCAACAGCACAATTTGTCAATCCCGACAAGAGCAAGCCCCCAACTATCATCGCCTACGACATCCGCGAGGTATGTAATGATTTCTCTAGATTTAGCCCAGTTTAATGACATCGGGTCAGAATGCACTCTTTTTCACAGGAGACATTGATGCATACAATAAGGATAATGACACGCCCGCTTCAGCCATTGTAAGCTAAATCCATCCCTGGCAGAGTTGTCCTGACCCCTATATCACATAGAAATTCTATCTGGCCTCAATCTAATGGCTTGTATTCACATATGGACAAAGACAATTATGGACAACCTTACGTTCCTCTCCTTTACGACTTAGAATACGGACTTCTATCGATTTTTCCCATCACTTGATATTCCCTTTATGAAATTTGGTTTAAAAAGTACAGATGTCACAGACTTGTGCTCAATTTAATAAATATGTATAGATCACCCAGATGTGGGATCACTCTGGGAATGCCTGAGAGCGGACGCTCGCGATCCAGGCCGCTGCTGCGTCTGGGAACTGATGAATATGGGTTAGTTAACTCGTGGGCGTAGTGAGGTATGTCGTAAATGCCTCACCTCCCAAACCATGACTCCGGCGTCTGGCGAAGATCGGTCAGCACAGGAGGACAATGCCATACGAACAATAACGTACTCCATCCTTGGTTCTTCGCTTGCTCTACACACCCTGCAAGTGTCGAGGTAGATATGAATCCGTTACTCGCATCACCAGACGTCGCCGGCTTCCCGATGACAAGCTTAGATAGGGGTACTCCACTGGCGGCGATTTGGAACAGGGCGGAGTTTGGCCAAGTGTTTGAAGATGTAGTGAGGAGGCCAGAACAGGTGGTGTATTCACTTGAACCCTCTGGTATTGGAAAGCCGTCACAGGAATACATCATCTGTTTATGAATGATCTTAGAGGTAATTTAGACGCACGGTTATAGAACTGGGGAGCTCAGTTCAGTCATTACATCACAAATAAGGTATGAAATACGAGATCACCTGCACATTGTACCAGTCGATAAGGTTTCCAACAGTGGAGTGGACCTGTAGGTAAGCACCCCCGCCAAACTTGTTAGGAGAGAACCTAATGAAAAGGTGAGAAAGTGGCCGTAATTGACGCCTACAAAGAGGAATACCAAGGTGCGACGGCTACATTTTCCGTTAGAATATTGACACGGATATGAGGACCGGAACTCACGAGCGTGGGTAAGGATAAATGTTCCTTGAGGAAGCTGGACACGAAGTTGTCTCGTGAAGCTAGCCAACCAAGCCTGTCGTTCGAGTCAGGAAACGGTATGTCATCTGCGCTGCATTAATTTACCTCGGCTTTCCCATCTCCGGC
>CEMJ01394284.1:0-16250 GCA_900068955.1 Clitocybe nebularis | reverse complement strand
GGACACATAATATCCGGCAGTGGGTTCTCGAAGATGGCCATAGAAAGACCCTGTGATTGCTCTGCGATTGATTTGTGTGTCCAACAGTCACGCCGAGGTTTATTTTTGAACAACGCCGAAAGCCGTACCAACTAGACCCCTTTTCTCTAGGGCGTCTATATGTAGGGAGCAGAGTATTGAACCGTCATTGCTTTTGTGAACTAGGTACTCGCCCGCGCTGAATCATCAGGGGGCTGTTTAGATATCTTTATATGCGCATTATTCAGGTGCTGGGCCCGCTCGAGAACGAGGCTTATGATTGGATCGTGTTGAGAGGAGAATGCTCCTTCCATCTAATTAAAATTTTATTCGAGTGCAAAAACTCATTCATCCTGGTAGTACGTCACCTTGTTCAACGTGTTTAGTTCGGAGTAAGCGTCAAAAGTAGCACAACCAACGAGAACTGTGAAGGGGTAAGGGCAATACGAAATATCGATGGGCAGTACTCACACAGCCAGAAACCGGCAGTCGTACCAACTGTCACACTGAGAAAACGGTTTTTTGCAAGGGTGCGGGGTTCCATCCGATATTGACGAAAAAAGAGACGCGAATCTGGAACCGCAGAGGGCTGTATTGCCATCCTGGCAGAGCAGGAAGAAACGGGTGTGGGCTGTGTGCTCGAAGAAATCGGCTTCGGTACGACACCCTTCGCTGGATCATCAATAAGACGAGTACATTTGTATCCGCAAAATCTTTGGAACTCACGCATAACGGTGGGGAAAGAAAGGAGAATGGAGAAGGGGTACTTTTCGACGGCGGCAGCGCCGTCAGATGGCCTCGCCAACCGGAACACCTCAATGATTACCAAATCTCTGAGATGGCTACAGACAGGAATCGGGCCTTCATAGTTGGACCGATAAGTAGACGCTGGTTGAGCAGACCATGACCATACGACAGCCTGATCATATTCGTGCGGGCACTCACCTACCACATTAGAAAGGAAGCTGCAGTCCTCTGATAGGCCCAAGGGAGTCAGATCGATGGCCTGGACCTTGATAATAACGGATATTCTAAGGATGCCACCCTCGGCGCTTACTTACAGCCTCATTTGGTTTATTAACTCCACCTTCGGAAATTTATGGCATATATACTTAATTGAAAGGTCTTCGGAGATCGGCAGAAAAAAGGGGAGGTGATTGAATGAAAGATGAATCGAGTACGACGTACCTAATGTGTAAACACGCCCCCGGCATAACACAACTTTTGATGCTACATCACAAAATTTGACACTCCTAATTCTGTGAGCATGAGAGCGTGGGTGGAAACTACGCATCTGTGTCATTCGTGCTGGCTCTGAGCTTCATTGTATTTTGGCGAGAAGATCATGGGTTCGCTCCTAAATTTGGCAAGTGAGAGTGTGGTTATCAGAACTTCAGAAGAGAGAAGTTCTGGCTGACTCACCGATTCATAACTGAACTCTGGTCTCCTAATAAAACATAGGTTCGGAAGAACCGGATAGATAGATAAGATGATTTAACACAAGAAGCTAGCCAAACCACAGATGGATATGACAGCGTGAGGCATATGAAGGGGGGTCGCGGAGTCCAATGGTTTTTGGTAAGCTGAGCCCGAATTCTGAGTGAAGTTGAAAATGTCACTATAAGTAGTTCCACCTTGCCTGAGGCGGTTACTGTTCATGGCACCTTCATGCCATGTACTCTGGTTCATTGGTGAATCTCGGCCCGTTTTAGTGGGGCCCTATGCCGCGTTTTAGAGTGGCCAGCCTTAGTTGATAACCGATAAATATTGCTCTATAGCACTGGAGTCTAGTACAACAAAATAACAGCAAGAAAGCGTTTTATTGAATCTACAGGTTGCATTTCAAAAAAACCAAAAAAAAAACCAGGCGCCGATTAGCTTCCGTCGATGTCCATGGGTTGGGGGTAAACCAATTCCCCCATTAAGGCGTCTCCATCCTGCTCCAGGCCTACATCCTCCTCTTCCTTGATTCTTCGCTCCTTGTGCATAGCCAACTCGGCGGCGGCATTTTTGTCAGCTTCTTCGACCATTTTTGATCTGGATGTTTTGTATTGTGTCGGGTCAACAGAGTTATAGAAACCCGCCGCAAGTCCCTCTAATGCCCAGAGATGGTTCGACTGAAGTAGTCCGCCGTTCTCGAGGGGATTCGTAAGTGCTTCCCGCATGGAGGTTTCTAATAATGGGTGGCAGAGTAATCTGGGATAATAGCGTCCGCTAATGAGGCTGAGTGAGATGACTGATTCATGCCCATCAGGGAGAATTGGACGGAATCGATAGCCTTCGGGGGCGGCGGGAGGGAGATAGTATGGGGGTGAAGGATGTGATAATTGGTTGCTGGGTGATATTAGATTAGTCGTTTGTGTTGAGGGTAATTCGGTTGGTGTTTTCTTGAGATGCGGGTTCGGTGGAGGTAGGGGCAATGGATTTAATTGTTTATTCGTTGAGAGTAGTCTTGACGCAGAAGAGGATGTGGTCTTCCTGTTTTCCGAAAGTTCTGGTTCGTCCCAATCTAGGTCTGCCAACTCATATAACATTCCACTTGCCCTGCACTCTTTCTTTGTGAACCCATCAGGTTGGACCGCATCAACCACATAAAGACCGTCCAACCTCAGGAACACTCCTCTGGCACCAGCTCCAATCTCGGAAGGGTCTCTTCCTGAATCTTCCCACAGCTTACGCGCTGATTCTCCTGGGCCAGAAGGAGGAAGAATATTTTCGGCACCTCCGGGCGCAAGACATCGACGGGGTATTTTCAATCGTATGAAGTCATCAGTCCAGATACGTTCTGCACCCCACCAGAGTCCTTGAAACCTCATCTGGGAGAAGCTCGCCCCGAGCAAAGTCTTCCCCACGAGGCGACCTGAAAGCTCCTGAAGCTCTGGTGTTGATATATTTGCTCTCGGCCCTGTGACGTCTGGGTAGTGTTGATAAGATGTCGGGCCGCTTGAGGCAGGGGGGAACAATTGCGAGTTATCTAGTCTTGCTGCTTCTAGGGCATCTTGCAAGGACGTCGGCCCCGACGATGGGCCCTCGCGACTTGCATTGGTTTTGGGCAAAGGTGTCGTATATCCAAAAGTCCATTCGTCGGTAAGGCACCAATAACCGGATAGAGCTGAACCAATCTGAACTGCCATAGCATATGGGGCAACTGCGTCCGCAAAATTTGGGGATGCGGCTCCTGAGCATGGATTGAAGTTTGAGAGGGTTTCCCTGTTAAAGTTTAGGTCTTGCGGCGGAACGGCCTGAAGTTCCTTGATAAGTTCATTCGGTGGCACATGGGCCTGGTATGGGAGGACCTGGTCATCATTTACAATATATGAGTGTGTCACCGCAAGGAGTTGCATTTTGTACACTGTGGATTGCTCAACGGTCCACGATACCGAGCCTTTCGAATTTTCGACCACAACATCATCGTCATTTTGGTCCTCATGAGGGAGTTCCATATGAGTCGTTGGATTTGTGGATGCTGTACCGTGGTTTACGGGTCTGGATTTGAGTCTTACTTCGTCAACTAGGCCCGGCCAAAACCTGATAGTAACGTTGTCTCGTTTGATGGGCGGATCCAATGCACACCAGAGTAACTCTCCCACCCTGAACCACCTTTTAAGTTTCATTCCGGTGCTCGAATAGACTGCCCTGAGATCCGCATTGCGTTCGACGAGCATTACTTGTTTAGCTGAGACATTGGCCGATTTCGTTACACCAACAGGCCTGGGCGCCCTCTGCACAGCTGCATAAACTTTAGGTTCGCGTACTTGAGCCTGGTTTCTGAGCGCTGTTTCGCGAATGCTCTTCCCTTTGGGCTTCGGTCGGGAAGGAGTAGGCGATTGAGTTCCAGATGTGGATCGAAGAATGCCTGACAGTGAAGCTGTGACCTCCCTTTGTGTTTTCTTAGAGCAATACTTGCAAAGACAGGGGGAGCCTCCTGTAGGTTCTTTTAACAGCCATATGGCGTGAGGTAAAAATTCGTTGATTGAGCGAAAACGGCGCCCCGTTGGCCCTGCCAGCGACTTGTTAGGCGCCCGATTTCAGGTGGAATAGAGAGATCCTCGTACCAAAAAGATACAAATCATGTCTTGGATTGTCGGCGGGGCCTTTGTGGTGATCATATAAGCGGTATCCATCGGGCCAATCTGCCAGGACATAGTCTGGTCCTACTAACGTGCCCACGTCCCATCAACAGTTGAACCTGTGAGATAACTACAAAACTCACCCGGGAGTTCCAGAGCGATTGCAGCACCCTGACCCATAGCTATCCTCCATCTAACTGCAGAAGACGAATTAACGTCAACTACCTGCATAAAATTTACATGCCCTTCATTGTCGATTGTTTCAGTTGTATTTGAGGGCCAGTTTCGAGGATCCCCATCGGACCTCGTGAAAGTAAGGAATTTGGCATTTTCTGGTATAGATATTGGCTTGTCAGCGACCCTTCTGGCGGACATTCTTGCAACTAAAACTCCATTCTCTGATCTCCAACGACGATGACAGTATTGCACTAATGAATCAGTGCCCACGTGATAGGCCCCAAGAGAAAATAGATACAAACAGGCTGCCTTTATAAAGGGATCTTTCACAATTTCAATGATACTTTCTCCTTCTCAAATGCGACAATTATAATCTCAATAACGGTTCGGCAAGTATTAGACAGGGATGATCGTTCTTATCAATACGAAGTTCTCACGCCGTGAACATATCTACGTCTTGCATCTTCATTCTACATGCATGGTCGTTAAACTACGCGGCAAAATTGATTCGTGCTCCAGCAGATCGTCTACCTTCAAATAAACTCCTGGGTTGACGTTTTGAAGAGGGTGTATATTTCCCTACTCTAATAGCCCAGTCACCTATAGCTTAGTACAGGCAATGCATTTACATCTCAAATTTTAAGGGTTAAAATGTTAAAGTTAATCGACTACATCTATAATATTAATATTGTAGTCTTGATAATTTCATAACGGTTCCCAAACGTTGACGTCAGCGTCATATCATTGTATCGTCGATCACTGTAAATTAGCTCTAGGAGCTATACGATATACGTAGCCTAAAATATAGTGCACGGCCGTGTGTGTATGCTTATAGTGGAACACTGTATGACAGTGGGGTTTAATCGATAATCTCTTTTACTAATACTCATGTTACAAACCTAACACCCATCCCGCCATTACGAACTTAGAAATTCTACGCTTTATATACCATTTTCCCACCAAGGCGTGGGGCATTTAGACTGCCTACAACGCCCTACAAGGAACTATCATCTGCTCATTGCAATGACCAACACGGCACTACTTCCAAATCGCACCGCCAGTGGAGGGTTCCAAACCTCGGAAGGAACCATCTACGTGTCGAAAGCGTACCGCTCTGAATCGTCGAAAAAACTGCGAGCCTTGATAACTTTCACTCCGAGAAAATCACATTTCGATATTGGCAACGAGTTGTCTGGGTCGAATGAGTTTCGGGTGAGTGAACAGTTCTATGTCGTTTAGACTTGTGATAGGAATTCCCCGATCCAGGGATTCTTCTCGCTCTTCTGGATTTCAATCTTCATCTTTACAATACAGGTGTATGTTCGTGGTATAGAAGCTAGCGGAAGACCGCTCAATCTTGGTTTTGCGACAATGTTCTCACAAGACGCGATTACACTTGCAGTTAGCGATTTAGTCCTCGTTCTGAGCACTGGGATCTGTGTTCCATTCGCGATTGCTATCAAGAGAGGATGGATAAAGTATTACTGGACAGGAATGGTCCTCCAACACTTGCTTCAGACAACCATTTTATTTACTGCTATCATATGGACGTTTAACCGGTAAGTAAGTCCCCAGACTATCCGCCACGAGTATTAACACCTTGCAACACAGGAAATGGCCTTGGGTTCAATCTGGATTTCTCACTTTACATTCCTTGGTACGCTCGTCAGACATACAAGAGCCGGCATTATGAACACAAATATCTCTCCTAGGTCATGATTATGAAGATGCACTCATATATGAGTGTAAACGGTCACCTCCAGCAAGTGACAATCCAGACACAACGTCTGCTTGAGGAAATTCGAGAGGCAACGAAAGCAGTAGGAGGTTGGGATCAAGCCATTACGGACGCAAAATCCCATCGAGCAGAGATAGACGCGATGTCAGAGATGAGTTCTTCCTACGGCACACACGAATCAACACCTAGCCGAACACCAGATATTCCATTGGGTTCGTCGACATCATACACGGACGCTGCAACCGCCATCGCTCTCCGCAAACGCCTCGTAGCTGTAACCTCCGAGACGGGCGCTGTAAACGCCAGTGAATCCGAGTCCTCAGCTCTCGACGTGGAAAACGTTAGTGTAAAACGTGACAGTCAACCCCCCTCCCCCTACCCGCTCGTCGATCACCCGAGCTCAAACATATCAGAAATGGCACGAGACTACACAGAGCTACAAAGCGAACTTACAAGTCCTGGGCCGAACTACGTAACTTGGCCGGATAATATCAACTTAAAGAACTTCGCTACTTACCAATTGATTCCGACGTTGGTGTATGAGCTTGAATATCCTAGAACCGACAGGTGTGTTGGCCTTGGAGTAGGAAAAGACATACTTGATCACTAAGGAATCTCTAGAATTCGGCCGATTTATCTATTTGAAAAGACGGTATACTTGATATTACCTACTCATCACAACTACTCATTCCTAGCGTCAGGTAGCTACGTTCGGAACCTTTGCGCTGCTATACACTGTCACAGAGAGTTTTATACTACCATACATTCCCACATTCGAACAATCTATCCTCCGATCTTTACTGGATCTCGCCCTTCCGTTCATGATTGCATACCTTCTTCTCTTTTATATCATCTTCGGCACGTTTTCATCTTACCTATTTTTCGGATGGTATTGACGAAACTTACAGAATGCATCTGTAATGCGTTTGCCGAACTCTCTTAGTAAGTCCTTGTTAGACAGTCAAGAAAGGTACTTATCGTACCATAATTAGCTTTGCAGATCGACAGTTTTATGAAGATTGGGTGAGTCCATTGCTTTTCTTCCCATCGACTAATTTAACAATACTCTGCAGTATGCCATCCCAAACTGACGACGTCGCGTCAACTAAAACAATCGTAACAGGTGGAACTCAACATCTTGGGATGAATTTTCTCGCAAATGGAATAAACCCGTTCATGCTTTTCTTTTGCGGCATGTCTATGCACCGACTATCATGGGTTATGGGTTGTCGAGAACATGGGCCATGTTCTTGACATTCCTGTTAAGTGCATGTGTCCATGAGCTTGTTATGGTGATAGTTACGCAGAAATTTAGGTACGATCGAATTTTTCCCACTTTGATTATCATATCTCACATCAGACTTGCAGGATGTATCTCTTTGTGCTTCAGGTTTTTCTTGCTCTCCACTACCTCCCTTCTCCCCGAACTCATCCCCACATAGATCGTTCAAATCCCGATGATTGTCATCAGCCGCATACCAATAGTAAAGCGCAACAAATTACTTGGTAATATCGTCTTTTGGCTTGGTTTATATGCAGGATTTCCTCTTCTTTGTGTGGCCTACGTTACATATTGAAAGGATTCCGCTTCTCGTATTGTTGCTCTTAAACTACCTGGAATCAGTAATCATTTACCCTAATATATCTATCACCTCTAGACTTTAAGAGTACCAGATTATTCGTAAAACGCGCGCGACATTGTGCATAATCCAAACACGCAACGCAGTGAAACTCATGCTTACTTCGAAGATACTCGACAGAAAGAATATTCTAGAGACTCGAATGGAAACTATCGCTAACATCATGCTAGTACGTGGTATACGACCGCACCTTTGAGAACCAGAATGGCCTCTCACTTTTCAGCACCACAGGGCTCATATCTCCAGTTTCGAGGTTAATAGAGTCGTAAGATTCCATAGTTAGTTTGTTCCAGCGACCAAGGGGGCGGGAGTGAAGATTGAGGACCATGGTGAAGGTGTATCGAGTGCGATCTGAAGAATCGCGGGCGTTTCCTGACGAATGCAAATGACTACGAGGTTCGTGAGAGGACGAGGAAGACAACGTGTTTGGTATAGGGAAAAGGCTGGCGTCTGAAAGGTTTGTGAGGTGGATCTTCGCCTCAGAAAGATGCCAATTTCCTATGAACAAGCCCTGATAACTGGATCAGGGAATTGAAAGGAGTGAAAGGCAAAAAGTTACCTTCATACGAAGCGTGGGCTTGAGAAGAGGGATAACCTGTTGGGGGCTGTGCTCTTCGTTCGCCAGTAGTGAGAGTACTTCACCATTTGGGAAGAAACGACTATTGGACATAAGCCCACAGAAGAAATCATGATACTACAAAAGGGACCTACAGGTAACGATGGTAGGTGATCAAATGGCTTATCTGGAGATAAATTTGAATGAGATTTTCAAAGGGCAACTATTGCGGCACTCACATTGACCCAAGAATTTTCGCTCAAACCATTGCGTCTGAAGCCAGAGGTAAGGCTAGGACTCTGCAGACCCGCCACAATAGTGACAACTCACACATAATGGCATGTAGCGATGTATACGCCATCCATACGAACACGCGGGTGTTCAACGTAGATGCGCCTAAAATCGGAGAGACCATTCTCGATCACTGATAACATGCTCTCAATATCAGGGACCTGAGGGGGCTGATAAGTGGTCACGACCATATCCCTGAAACGATGTAAATTCATTCAATGTTTGTATAATACTACAACGCCCAAAGCAACACAAAACCGCGCACCTCCAGATGGTTGAATCTAGAGTAAGAATACGCGCCCTTCGGTTAACGACAGCAAAACGTTCTATAGATGTATGATCAAGCCTTCGAAGAACCATAACTATGACCTCATCGGGGAGTTTTCTTAGATGTACCGGTTCTTCTTCAATCTCGGGTTCGAAAGTCAGGATAACCGGGAATCCGGATATTAGAGTAGCAAGGGTCCCTGTTATAGTGCTTCCAGCTATATCGATACCCAAGGGTTTCAACACAAGCGTATCTGAAAGTTTTTTAGTCAATAAATCAACACCATTATTTGCATCCCCGGGAGTGGCATCAGTTTTCTCAATGTCTCCCTTTTGCGCTGAAAGAATGGATGCTAGCATTTCGTCTCGGTGGTATGCACGGTCCACATTGGGATCCTGTATGTAAGACGAACATAAGAAAATGGACTATGTGTAACACCTGGATATTACCATGCGGAAAGCCTGACGGTAAAGGAGGAGTGCATCGTCTAGTTCGCTGCGCTGCTCATGTTCCACAGCACGGAGGTATATATTGAGCGCTGAATTCAGGTGGGGAGGAAGAGGCTTAGAGGCAAGAATTGATGCCGGTGAGACGTATGTGAGAGCGGACGGAGAGCCAGAAATTGTCTGCGTAGAAGGTCCTGGAGATGTTTGGGGGACCTCCGCTTGAACTATATGCCCCTTAGACGAAGACCTAGAATTCTCGGCATTTGGTGCAGTACTCCCGGAACCGGTAGCTACTTTCTTCTTCTTCAATTCCTCCAGCCATTCTTGCCTGAATCTTGCTAATTCTAGGGGCTCGTCCTCGTTTGACGGAGGCTTTGAACCCGAAGGTGCTGGGAGTTGCATGTAGAGTTGATGATTAACAGGCAACATTTCGCCAGGTCACGATTTATAGTTACGTAATGCCCAAGGATGACACTGCCACCCTTAACACCGGTTAATATTTCGCTCGTCCACGTTCACATCGAACGTTCTCTTCATTGAGTCTCAGACGCTGTCCTCTCTCTTTAGGAATGGAAAGCAACAAAGATGAAGCCCTCAGATGTCTTGCAATAGCGCGGAAGCACTTTGATGCGGAGAATATACCGTCTGCGCGCAAGTTCTGTCAAAAGTCTATTTCACTCTTCGAGACGCCACAAGCCTTGAAGCTACTAGCATCTATCAATGCTAGCGCCTCATCAGGACCCTCTACATCATCCTCGACGTCCTCGGCTGCCGAAGAGCACCCATCTGCTTCTGGCGCGAAACATCGTCATCCACAGAAGAGCGCAAGCAACGGTTCGCAAAGCAACGGGACAGCTGGAGGTATCGGTGGTGAGAAGAGGGATTATACGGCAGAGCAGAGTGCTGTAGTGAAGCGGGTAAGAGGCTGCAAAGTCACTGAATATTATGAGATTTTGGCCGTAAAGAGGGATTGTGAGGAAGCGGAGGTCAAGAAGGCATATCGGAAGGTCTGTGCTTCCCGCATCTCATCCATTGCTACATGTGACCTTATGTACATATGTATAGTTGGCACTGGCGCTCCATCCTGACAAGAATGGAGCACCTGGTGCCGATGAGGCATTTAAATGTGCGTATCATTTCTTTCCCCTTTCATATCGTTAAATTAAATGAAATTGCGCAGTGGTTTCAAAAGCTTTCCAAGTTCTATCAGGTTGGTTTTCTCACTGCACCATGAAAATTACGGGCTCAGATACAGCCTTTAGACCCTCAAAAACGGGCCGCTTATGATCGTAGTGGTTCTGACCCGGAAGACCGATTTGGTGGAATGCCTTCACGGTCGGCATCAGGATTTGCGACCAGTCCCTTCGGGGGCGGTGGTGGGTTCGAAGGAGAACTGAGTCCCGAGGATCTATTCAACATGTTCTTCGGAGGCGGCGGCAATGGTTTCGGCTCCGGATTTGGTGGTGGACCAGGTATGATGGTTTATTTTGAGAAAGCGGAGTTGCGCAGGGTTGATATATTGTTCAACAACAGTATTCACAACAACATTCGGGTCTGGTGGGTTCCGTACGACACGGATGGGAGGACAAACGCATCATCGACAGGCGAATGAGAACACCGAACCACGCTCCATGCTGGTTCAACTCCTTCCTTTGCTTATTTTGTTCGGATTTTCGCTGCTTTCTGCGCTTCCAAGTATGTTTGGTAGCACGCCAGTGCCCGACCCACGTTTCTCGTTCCAGGGTACATCAAGATATAACGTCGAGCGACACACTGGGGGGCTCGGAGTGAAATATCACGTCAACTCGGCGGAGTTCATAGGACATCCGGTCATTGGTGCTGAGCTCGCTAGGGAAGGCGCTGATACCAAAGTTGGCGGCCAACCGGAGGGCAAGGCGAGCGACAAAGCCCCGGAAGGCAAAGTGCTAGAAAAAAGTAAAGCAAAAAGAGGGCCTGCACTTGCTAAGTTTGAGAGCACTGTGGATCGAGTGTATACCCAGGATCTATATTCGCAATGTCAGCGGGGCATGGACCGGAAAGAACGTGCCAAGGAACAAGAGGTGGGTCTATTTGGCATTGGGACAGACTGGGAGAAGGTCAGAAAGATAGAGAAAGAGGTCGTGGAAAGTTGTGAAGAACTGAAGAGATTGGGAGTGCTACGATAGGGGGGAGGGGGAGATGTGGAGTTAAGTTACACTATTTATTCTACGTGTGGATTATTTGGAATGTGTCGTGGATGGCTCTTGTGTGTTAGACAGTAATGTGTGATTGTGCTTGCATAGTACACCAGCGTGAGGCGGTCTGGACAACTCTAGATTGTTTGGCTCTTCTACAACATTCCGTGGAATCCCGCTCGCCACGCATTCTCCATTTGATCAAACTCATGCCGCTGCTGCTGCCCTCGCCCTCTCCAGCTTAATGTAGTAGTTCTCCTGGCGTTCAACTGGAGTACAAAGTGTCAGGAAATGGCTGTCGGCAGCATGTCGGTTACTCACGGTCCTTAAGGTGTGAACCATACCTGTGTGTAGGGGATGGGTATTAAATTTTTTAAAAGTAATGTAAAACATACCAGTAAGCGTAGCCAGCGGCAGTTCCAAGGCCCAAGGCTGAAGAGATATCAAGCCAGAAGCGCTTGCGGAGCATTCCTGTGATAGGAGCGATGGCCATTATGTTTTGAAAAGAGGTGTTGTGTGGATTTGGTTTGAGTGGAAGATGTCGGATAGACAAACACAGGCGGCGGCTTAGGTCATGATGTGCTTACATAATAGATACCGGGTTTGGCTGAGGTCAGCAATCCTGTCCTTGTGTCCTTGTGCCAACTTTGCCCAAACTCGTGTCTTTTTCCATCCACCATTGTCTCCAACAATCCCCATCTCCTCCCTGCGATACATACTCCTACCAGTCCCCCATTTCACTCGCGATATCACAAACAATCGTCCAATCTCCCCATATCTGTCGTTTAGTTTCACCCAACGCTCAACGTGACCCACTCGACCCTCATCCATGGAAGACCCTTCAGGCTCAGGAGGCTGGCGATTTGCTCAATGTTTTGGTGATAAGGGCGAGGTCGAAGATATAACAGAAGGTATGTCCTTTTACTCCTCGTTCTTCGTCTAGACTGTGCACTATTTCCGCTTACACACCTTCTCATCCAATCAGCCGATATCATCTCTACTGTTGAGTTTGATTCAACAGGGAACTATCTAGCTACGGGGGATAAGGGCGGTCGTGTTGTTCTTTTTGAACGCAACGAATCGGTCAGTAGCATCGTTTCCTTTGCTGCCCTTCCCACCCTTATTCATATTGGCGTCAAACTGATCGTCGTCTCGATTATCTTTCTTATACGGTGCACCTTCCAATTGTCTCAATTTTCATATCATGGCATTTTGGATCAACAATCGCGATTATCCAATAACACAGAAAAAGGGCTGCGAGTACAAGTTTTATACAGAGTTCCAGTCCCATGAGCCCGAATTTGATTATCTCAAGTCGCTGGAAATCGAGGAGAAGATCAACAAGATCAAATGGTGCAGACGACAAAACTCAGCACATTTCTTGCTGTCTACAAACGGTACATTTTTAACTTGCCGTTTCAGCTCGTTGCGTTCTAATTTGACACTCAGACAAAACAATCAAACTTTGGAAAGTGTTCGAGAAGTCGTTACGGGTGGTCTCTGAATCCAATCATTATGATGGCCAACGCCCGTTGCCACCTCCCACAGCCCCAGTCCACCTTAGACTACCTCGCATGGCACAACAAGACAACATCATAGCGGCCGTTCCGCGAAAGGTCTATTCTAATGCCCATGCATACCACATACATTCCATCTCTGTCAACTCCGATCAGGAAACCTATATTTCTGCTGATGATCTCCGAATCAACCTCTGGAATCTCAATATCAGTGACCAGAGCTTCAGTAAGTTACACCTATCCTTTTATGGCATGACGTTTCCCGTTGCCATTCCTTGTTTTGCCGATGCTGACGAATATGTCCATGATGGCGCCTAATTACACAGACATTGTTGACATCAAACCGGTGAACATGGAAGAACTGACCGAGGTCATCACGGCCACAGAATTTCACCCGACACACTGCAATTTATTCATGTACTCGAGTTCAAAAAGCAACATCAAGCTTGCAGATATGCGGGATTCGGCGCTATGTGACCGACACGCGAAATGTGGGTTACCTTGCGTCATTCATCAATTCATTCTCGTCAACTGGTACTGGTGATAGGTTTCGAAGAGGAGGAAGACCCAACAACACGGTCCTTCTTTTCTGAAATCATCTCTTCCATTTCAGACGTCAAATTCAGTCACGATGGACGCTATATCCTATCAAGAGACTATCTCTCGCTTAAAATATGGGATGTGAATATGGAGTCACGGCCTGTGAAGACAATTCCGATCCACGACCACCTGCGTGGGAAACTCTGTGACTTGTATGAGAACGATTGCATCTTTGACAAGTTTGAATGTGTGTGGGGCGGGGATGACAAGTATGTTAATTATCTATATTCCCATTGCGACGTCATAACGTCCCACCAAGATGGACATACTGATTGCGATCGAACGCAGGCACGTGTTAACAGGCTCTTATCACAATTACTTCCGGATATATGATTCGGATACCTTGGGTGACGTCGTCTTGCAAGCAGACAAGTCCGCATTTAAAGCGAAGAAGATTGGAGGCCCGCTTCCTGGGAAGGCCGGCATAAAGAACGGTCAAAGAAGTGGCGGCCTCAGGGACGCGATGCAGCTTGATACACTTGATTTCAACAAGAAGATCCTGCATGCTAGCTGGCACCCCAGAGAGAATACCATTGCCGTAAGTTTTGTGTGAGGCTTTTACAGCACAGACGCTTATTTTTATCTTGCTTCTGTGAATCAGATTGCAGCAACGAACAATTTATTTTTGTACAGCGCTGCATAATAGAATGAGGCTACATTGCACTTCTTCTGTTATTTTTACTGCCAGCTTACACCTCACCCCTCCCTCACCCTCGACATTCTTCAGCCAGGAGAGCCCACGCAGTGAGGATAGACAGATCGCAAGACGACACTACGCACCTACCCACGAACAGAGAATTCCCACAGAACCGATATGAACATTTCCTTTGTTCCCCGTTCCCATTAACATGTTGTCTCTTCCTTCTATATACAGCTACACACTTACACTTCCCGCCACGTATATATACACATACATCGCCGTTTTTGTTAATTTGTTTTTTCTCGCGTACTTACTCACCCTTTCTATACCAACCCCTCCCTCACTTCCTCCCACCTCCCAATCCTGTCCTCCTTATCGGTTCCTGTTTGTCTTTTGTCGTCTGAACCCATTCCCCCCTCAACCCCACCTCTCCTGCGCTCACCTCCCAACCAGCATTCTTTTCACCCCTGCGATTTTGTTTTTATCCGAGGCTTTTCTTGTTTTCCCTGTGCCTCGGCCGAGGACGCTGGTCAAGCAAGGTATGTAGTAGACGCCTGATTTTTCGGTCGTGGAAAGAAGTAATGAAAGTGAAATAAATGGGCATCCTTGTATCATATCACATAAAATTGGTGTTTGTCAGTCAAGATCATCGGAAACTGGTTCATATTGAATAAAGATAAATTTCCCGAGCAAAAGGCATGGATCACACGGGGCCTGTCCGGACTTGTAGTTTCGTCCTTAGCCGAGTCATCTGATCCCAGTAGCTGGCCCCACGTAGTAGTACGTGGAGGCCTAAATTTCATTCATCATCTAGCGCATACAGGACGTCGAAAGGGAGAGTCACTCAACGATGGACTCCCCAGGCATCTACGCAAGTCTCGCAATATTCTTGGCCCTCTCATTCGGTCTCTATTACTGGACCCGCGCTGCGGTGACAACGTTCAAGGGCCGGAAAGGAAGCCGCCTACCTGCTGCAGAGAAGGTCTGCGCTGTCTGTGGTGAGGAACCGGAAAAGAAGGTTCTGCGATGCTCGACGTGCAAGGGTCGATTCTATTGCGTACGACCAACTCTTGCATAATTGGAGTTTCTAAACGCTAATCAGTGTTTTGTACACATAGGGTCAGGCTTGTCAAAACAAGGACTGGAAAGCCCATAAATTCAACTGCTCTCTTCTTCCATCTGACGGCTTTGAACGAACCAAGACCGAACACTTAGAGGAGTTGCAGGCAGAGACGATTCGGATATCAGATCTATTGAAAGCGTGGGCGGAAGCAAATGCAGCCCTTGAAAAAGAGCAGGGCGACCAAGCAGACAAGTCGGCGAAGAATTGTGCAACCATTCCTGAGGCTCTTCCTTTAGTCGGTGAGTGTCCTATTAACGAATTGAAGACAGTATCTATCATTGACATACGATTGGTGCAGGGCTCAAGGTCTCACCGCTTTTCAATTATGCCCTCCGCCCGGCTTCGCATGACAAATACCCCTTCCGCACCCCACTCGTGCTCATCGGACGACTATTTCTGATGAATCTCGTCGGTGGTCTCTCGTCGGCGCGCCTGAACAGCCTAGAAAAGAATTTCAACAAAACGGAGCTGCCCAGCCACATCCCGCCAGTCTTCGGACCGAAAGCCGTCGCACGCCCAAGGGACCTCAGCCCGGGGGAGTATGAGACAATAGGGTTTGTGAGCATCATCCCGATCCTCTTTGATGAGTCGCTGGCTTTGGATCAGGCTGGAAAGGAGAGGTGGATGGCTTTGCGCGTGGCCCACATGAAATTGTGGAATGCTCGCCTTGCTTGAAAGTATAGAATTGTAATATCATCTAGTCCCTTGCGTGTAAAGATTTAAAGACACTGTATGTATATGGTCGTGAAAATCGCAACAAGCAAGCAGGACCGAAACAAATGTTACATCAGCTGTTCCAAACGTAGCCTTGACTGTTCTTTGGAATCCTGTACTTCGATAATAATGATTTGACGCGATAATATCTACGACTGAGGCCTAGCCGAACCAATTAGAGTCTGTTCAGCCGTAAATTTCGGCTGATTTACATTTGGGTGTAACGGAAAGAACCGAGTCGGAGTTTAAATGGGGATGGGCAACTCCCGATATGCGTG
>CEMJ01394283.1:2965-25450 GCA_900068955.1 Clitocybe nebularis | reverse complement strand
TTGTTGTTGTTCTCCTCACGAGTACATGTAGTCATTCGTGTATCATACTCATACCATCTCTCATCCTCACCCCCACCACCCTCCCTCCCATTATCATTGCCCTCACACAGTCCATGCTCCATAGCTCCCATGCAGATGTACAGATGCAGATGCAGATACAAATGCAATTGGAATGTTGAACACGCCGAGATCGAGATTCGAGGACTGGAACCGAAAAGACCGAGACCGGAAGAAGATATGGAAATGGAAATAGATGGAATTGGAAGTGGGGATGGAAGTAAAAAAAGCCCCGGACTGATTGAGATCTATCCCGTTCCCGTTTACTCCACCCATGCACGGCGATGCCCAGAAGTTTCTTTGGGTCGCGTGTTGGTGTAACGGGTAACGGTAAACGGTTATCTATTGGGTGGTCACTGGCGTCTATTACTTCTAATTTCTGGCCCGGTTTTTTTGATTGAGCCTGTTGTTGGGTGTCATCGGTTTTTGACGTGTTTCTCGTGCCCAGAGATTTGTATATAGGGTACAGTACGGTACGGGGTGTATGGGCGCTCGGTAAACACTGGACAGAACAACGCCCAGCGAATATCTGATCCAAGAACACTGATCAAGATCCAATGAAAACGTCACAGAATGAATATGTATGGCCATTTATGGAGCCCTCAATCCCCCGATGTCGGCCATTTCTGAATCGGGGGGCGAGGGTCGAAAAGGCACAACTCCACAAGACATAATTGACATGCCAGACTCTCTGGGCATGGGATCAAAAATCTTTCCACCATGGAAGGCCGGTGACTTGGCCATGAGGGGGAGATGTCAACGAAATGAATTTTCAGGCTTTAAACGTGTTGCAGCGTGTTGGGTGTTGGGGCCGGTTATCCCCCTGTGGAGAGACAGGGGGGGAGAAGCCAAGCACAAGTTCGCGATGGTGAGTTCCCATCGTCCGTCTGTAGCACGTTTGGGTTTGCTGCGGTGCTAGTGGCGCACAGTCACTTGAGTTCCCTGGAAATAAGCTTGTTTTGCTCAAATCACCCGGACACCCGGGCTTAGATTGCACGGCAATTACACGGAGTCTAGAAAAGCTCCCTAGGGGCTGGCAGGCAATGGATTCAAGTGCACATGGGGCGTTGTTATCTTTCTGATAGGCTCTGATTCTTCGATCTGTGATGATCGAAGCCCCAGGGGGGGTTCCACAAATGTCGAGCTGATGTGAAATCTCATTTATTATAGGTACCTAAAAAACAGCCGCGGATGCTTATTCAAGATCTCGCCAGGGACGGTCGACATTTCCATCGTCTTCGTCTGCTGCCTCGACGTGAGCCAGGGTCAAGGCCTCCATTCGTCGAGAAAAGTCGTTCATGTCGATTTTGGCAGCGTCGCGTATCTGGCGGTCGTACCCCCCGGCCTCTTCTACTGGTGCACGGGGATCCCAGGTGATGGGCGAGCCGGCCCAACCGTTGTTATTGTGGACGTAGTTCAAGAAAGAGCGCCAGAGTGGGTCGAGCGATAGGACTGTGGGATCCCCGATGACGATCAGCAGGGCCTGGGCCCGGGTGACTGCGACTGAAAAACGGACGAGGGTGAGCCAGGAAAGCAAGTAGACGAGCAGTCCTCGCTTACCGTTGAACCTGCGAGGGTTGGCGACGAATCCAAGGGTATGTTTTAGGTCGTATTGGATGAATTCTGTGCTGCTCCGCACGGTCGATATGATGATCACACGTCGTTCCTATAAGAGGCAACTCCGGTTTTATAGATGATCAAAGAGAGGGTCAAAAACCGACCTGTCCTTGGAATTCTTCTACACTTCCTACTTTCACACCATCGGCCAAGCCAGCCAATACTCTTCGAATTTTCCTGCATTGGGCATGGTACGGGGTGATAACCCCAATGTCATTATCGGCTAGATCCCCCAGGGTTAGTGGAAAACCTCAGAGCTCCCGAGAACTACGTACTAGCCCTGAACCGACGATCTGTGCGCAACATCTCGATATACCTCTTCACCTGGAGCGCCTCGTCGATGTTGAAAAACGAGGGCGACGACGCCTCGCGATCATCTTTTCCAGAAAGTCCGTAGAAAACGACGGGGAACGTCTTGGAGGGGAGATATGGGGATCCCAAGAAAGAGTTGATGACTTTCTGGTCTCCGCATTGTGCTAATTCTCCCTCGTAGAATCTTTCGTTCGGAAACTTGAGAATTGCACCGTGCGATCTAAAGTTCTTGACCAATTTGACAACACTACGAACATAACACAATTAATAAACTGAGTTCAACAAGAGGGGTACTGGAAAATCACTAACGTTGTGGCGTGGCCTCTACGAACATCATACGCGTCCCTCTGCATCAATCTTTCGATGTAACTAATCTCCAAACCGAGGTGCGAGGCAATTCTTGATCGGATAATAGGTCCCAGCTGCTTGGGGTCACCAGAAAGAACGACGTTCGTTGTTGTGCTTGCCATCGTTTTGATGGAGATAAAAGCCTCTGGCTCTGTAGCTTGACCGGCTTCATCAATGAAAATGTGGGTATAATAGCCGCGAGGAATGCCTATTCCTGATATAACGGAGGCCGAAACACAAGTGGTGACTACAGCCCGAAAACGAGTCATTCTTGCCATCGTTGGCACAGAGAAATGTCCATCCGGCCGGGTATATGTATATGGAAGGAGCTCGTGAGGGATATCATCCTTGAATCTTGACGGTGCGTAGAATCGGAACAGGGCATCAGGACCCAAATCTTTGAGACGGAGAGCTAAGAGATCAGCTGCAGAGTTGCTTGGAGCGCAGGCGAGGATTTTCGCTGTAGGTTTGGTTGCAATAACCTGTTTGATCGCTTCTACCATCGTGATGGTTTTCCCTGTTCCAGGACTATAGCAATTATTAGCAAGTATTGGTAACCATTTAGTCGGGAGACTCACGGCCCAAATATAACGAAGGGTGGCGCGCCGGGTAACTGTTTGGCAATGGTCGCCACCGCTTGAAGCTGTGGTGGATTGGTTGCAATGAGAGGATTGATTATTCTTAGACGTGCGTCCGCGGGCGTGATGCGGTTCCTGGGAACATGCGCACTGGTTGGGAAGAGGATGCGTTCCTCTGAGAACGCTGTATCCATAGCTTGGTGCTGTCGTCGTATTGGGTACCGGTTGAGCTTGAAGCGAACATTGTAAAGCTGGCCAGCACTCCAGCCTCTGAACGAGGTATGGAATTGGAGACCAACTTCGTCCTTGCGTACAACATGGACTCCTCCCTCGAACCAGTGACCCTCTGGAGCACCATGCTGCTGAACAAGTATGCGATCCCCTGAATAAGAATTTATGTAGATGTGATAAGGATGACAAGTCAAAGTACTTACCCACCAGCACGCTGGGCCGTTTCTCCGCTAGCCCGGGAACTTCAAGGCTAGAGGAAAGATACTAAGGATGATGACGAAGGGGCGATCAAAGAACATACTAGTAATACGGGCGATATACTCGTAGCTTTACGCCTACCATGTCATAATTCTGCAGATCACGTCTGTGGAAAGCTTGTAAGTTATTTAGGGCGTGTAATAGATCACATACTCTGATTGAAATTCTTCAACCCAAAGAAGATGTTTGAAACGACGGCTGTAGCTCTGGCTATTAAAATCGGCCGGAAGAAAGACCCTTTGAATGCGAGAAACCATCTCAGCTGCAGAGCCTGTCGACAGCGTGGACGCAAGGTTTGCGGGAATATTTGCATGTGGTAGCGGGACTACATAGGGGATGGCTTGTAGAGCTGGCGGACGGACCCCTTCTACGATAGTTGTTTCGGGTTGTCGAGCCGTTCGTTTTCGTGGAACATAAGGCGCCGTTGGTTTTAATTTTTCGTGGTCTGCCTTATTTCCGATGATGGCTCGTAGAGTGCGGACAATGACGAAACGGGTTCGCAATTGAACATCCTCCAATAGTATCTCTAGCCTGTCTTCGCATCGGCCAGCGTAGGCTTGACGGAAAGTCGTTGTGAAAATGAGAGGTTGTCGGGTCGTGATCGTTCGGTTAGTACCAGAGATAGCAACATGGAACCTGGAGACGTAAATATGAGGCATGTGCTGAAGCTTATGAGTGGATAAGACTCACGCAGAATGTCCAGGTACAGTTCCTTTCGACGACGCCAACTTTATCTCGACCAGAGTCACACGCGATAACGGGATCGTCATAGAGATAGTACCGCGAATTATGGTACCCCGTTGTGCCTCTGGAATATCCAGTATACCAAAATCTAGCTCGGCAGAGACTGTCACCCCATGCTTGTCTTTCCCCGCGTCGTCGAGTGCAACCTTGAACGATGCAAACTGTTCTCTGTCTAGATGGTTTTGGCGCTTCAAGTGACGTTCCCAATATATTTGTTGTATATGAACGTTACAAGTTGCGCAGTACACGTGTCCGGGAATAGAATCAGGTTCTTCGGGGGTAACGTTAGGGTTTACTTGATTCTGCTGCGCCCGTAGGAGATGGCCACGGCTAGCGACATGTGCATTCCAACCGGATCGGCCTGGAATTCGTCTGTGGCAAAGAGGACATTGGAATATCAAGGATTGACCTCGGATCCTGTTCTGGTGTTCCCTTGATGATGTATGGTCATCCATTTCCGCAGCTGATATGCAGAAAAATCCACACGGATCGCATGTGAGGACGGTATGGTTTAGAGTACATGAACTGTCCTGGCAAGACCCATCTGTCCGCAACCGCGGGCAGATATCGACAGTCGACATGATCCAGTGGGGAATGTGTCAAGGACAAGCGATTACAACAACGTTGAACGTGCGTGCTGTGTGGTTCAATTTATAGTTTATGTGGCGCCTTTGGCTTCTTCCTGCCTTGAGGCTTTTTGACATTGCTCTCGTTTTGTTCATGCTGGTTTGTATGGTTTCTAAATGCGTTTTGCACTCATCAAGTTGTCGCGATCTAAATTTCGATGCCCTGATAGGGACTCGGGGTTTGAATTTATCTATTTTTAAATCGCCCTTATACTACAACTAACAAGAACCATTTAGATGCGCAGCTGAAATGTGCCTTTTGACGCTACTGCTATAGGTTTGTTCCTCTTGATTATTCTATATCACGCCAGGGGCGATCAACTTGGGCATCCATTGTCTCTGTATCCTCATCGACTCCGGCAAGAGTAAGTGCCTCTATCCTGCGTGAAAAGTCATTCATGTCCACGAGGGCTTCCTCTCGAATTGAGTGGTCATATCCTCCTTCCTCCTTCACAGGATCGAGAGGATCCCAGGTGATCGGCTGGCCGGTCCAACCGCCATTGGTATGAACATAATTCAAGAAAGATCGCCATAAGGGATCAAGGGATAGAACCTTTGGATCTCCGATAACAATCAGGAGAGCCTTGGCTCGTGTCACAGCCACTGGTGTTTGTTGATAATTAGTGATTGGGAATAGAGTTGACCTTGAATAAAGGATACCAACCATTAAATCGGCGTGGATTGGCAACAAACCCTAGAGTGTGCCTAAGATCATATTCGACAAATTCTTTGCTGCTGCGGACAGTTGAAATTATAATTATACGGCGCTCCTGTTGGGCAGGGTACTTTCAGGTTGTGCTAAAGTAGAGGCCTTTGACACGTACCTGGCCTTGAAACTCCTCGACAGAGCCAACTTTGATGCCATCAGCAACAGCTTTCAGGACAGCTCTGATCTTTAAACATTGGGCATGGTATGGTGTAATTACCCCTATGTCATTCTCAGCTGCAACGCGGTCAGCAGGAAGAAACGACAACCATTGAAACCTTATGACTCACTAACGCGGAAGCGCTTATCCTCACGCAATTTTTGCACATATGTCTTCACCTGAGTGACTTCATCAATATTGAAAAATGAGGGCGACGAGGCTTCCCGATCATCCTTTCCAGATATCCCGTGAAACACGATGGGGAATTTTTTCGAAGGCAAGTAACTCGATCCAAGGAAGGAATTGATTACATCTGGGTCGCCGCACTGCTTTAGGTCACCCCTGTAAAACTTATCATTCGGGAATTTAAGGATGGCCTGATGCGAGCGGAAATTATTGACGAGCTTGATCACCCTAGATATTATGTTAACTAAGTGTCAATGTGAAAAGGCGATGCTCACGATAATGCATAACCATTTTGTATATCGTATGTGTCTCTATCCATCAATCTTTCAATAAAGCTCTTCTCCAATCCGAGCTCTCGAGCAATGTTCGACCGTATTATCGGGCCTAGTTGTTTTGGATCGCCCGATAGGATGATATTGGTAGCATTGTCAGCCATCGTTTTGATGGAAACAAATGCCTCAGGCTCAGTTGCTTGACCCGCTTCGTCTATGAATATGTGGCTGTAATGACCTCGAGGTATGCCGATAGCAGAAACCACCGACGCTGAGACACATGTCGTCACTACAACACGGAAGCGCTTCATCCTCGCCATGGGGGGGACAGAAAAGTGGAGATCCTCACGAAGATGCGTATAAGAAAGAAGTGAATCTGGGACTTGACTCTTGAAACGGGATGGGGCGTAGAAACGGAATAGCTCATCTGTGGTGAGGGCAGTTAGACGAGACGCGATCAAATCTGCAGCCGAGTTGCTCGGCGCGCATGCGAGGATTTTGGCATTCGGATTAGACTTCAGAAGCTGTTGAATTGCCTCTACGATAGTGATAGTTTTCCCTGTTCCTGGCCTAGGGAATTCTTAGCAAAGGTAAACGTAGGAGGGGGAGGATACTTGCGGGCCAAATATTACAAACGGAACCGCGCCTGGTGCCTGACTGACAATGGACAAGACGGCTTGAAGCTGAGGAGGATTATTTGCCAGCAGTTGATTGAAGAGCTGTAGACGTTTCTCCGTTGGTCTGGGGTAGGGTTTACTAGGTAAGTGAGACGGCTGCGGGAAAAGGACTCGAGCTTGAGAAAAAGCAGAGTCCATTGCTTGATGCTGTCGTCGCATTGGAATCCGGTTCAGTTTGAAGCGGATATTATAACGTTGGGTGCTGTTCCAACCGAAAGAGCCATGGAAACGTAGACCGACTTCCTCCTGGTGTAATACGTGCACCCCACCTTCAAACCAGTGTCCCTGGGTTGCATCATGCTTCTGAACAAGAATGCGGTCTCCTGAAAAGACTTTGAGATTAAGACACAACGCCCAAAGAGAGGTAAACTTGCCAACTAGCACACTCGGGCGCTTCTCCGCCAATCCAGGAACATGGAGGCTGTGGATTGTTAAATTAGACGAGCCTTATATCTTTCGGTGAATTCATACTAAATAAAAGAGTCGTGTTTGGTTAAGCGAGTCTCCGTCATATCATATCGTTCCATATCGCGGCTGTAATTCATGACAGTTGAGCTGCGACACAGGGGTCATGTAGGAAGGCCACGTACTCCATACGAAATTCCTCAATCCATAACAGATACTTGAAATGTCGAGCATAGGTATCTGAATCAAGACTAGATGGCAAGAATATTTTCTTGACGCGACTGATCGTTTCGGAGAGTGGGCCGCTTGTGAGTGTTGATAGCAAATTTTTGGGCATGTTGGCTCGTGGCAACTTAATGACATAGGGAATAGCTTCTAGGGCTGGTGGGGCTACGCCTTCGACAATGTTTGTTTCTGGCTGCCTCTCTAGACGTTCCCGTGGAACATACGGAGCCTTTGGCTGTAGGAATTCGTGATCTGTTTTGCTTCCAATGATGGCCCGTAGATGTCGAGAGATGAGGAACTGCTTTTTGAGCTGCAAATCTTCAAATAGGAATTCAATTCGGTCCTCGTATCTGCCAATATGGGGCTGTTTCAAAGTCAGACGAAGACCTAGGGGTTTACCATATTTTATCGTGCTGTTGGCTCCACCTACAACGATGGAAAATCTGGAAGGGAAAATGAGATCTATTTCTGATGGGCGGGGCAGATACTTACGGTGAAGAGTTGGAAGCTTTTTTGGATGACACCAATGTTGTTTGGACCAAAGTAACTCGCGATAGAGGCACTGTGATCGTAATAGATGGAGTGAGGGATATCCCATTACTACCAACTGCAGGATCGACAATGCCAAAGTCGAAAGAGCCCTCAACGATAACTCCATTTTTATCGCGCTCTGCCTCATCTAAGACAGCCCTAAATGCTGAAAACCTTTCCTGTCGTTTGTGAACACGCCCAAGAATATGCTTTCCCCACAAATGAACGGGGATATGTGTACGACAGAGATCACAATACTTCTGTCCAGGTACATCTGTGACAACTCGCACTCCTTCAAGTGGGGCTGATACACCTTTAGATTTTTTGGCATGATGACGACCTGAAATGTGGGAGTTCCAGTTATAGGCAATGACATTCCGGTCACAAGCTGCACAATGAAGGATATTGCTTTTTCCGGCAAGTTTTCGGCGATGCTTGCCCCCTTCAACGTGAGCGATGTAATCTTTGCGGGATGTGCAGGTTATACCACATGGTTCACAGGTGTGGAGGTCGTGTATGAAGTTACATGTAGGGTTAGAACATGTCCCGCTCGTCAGCAATTGGGGGCAAATGCTGGCCATGGGGAGAGGTCTGAAGGGATAATCGCTGGGGGGCTTGTTTTATATCATGCATCTGATCCAATCATTCTAGATGTCGATGACTTTACAGGCAACGGCCGAACAAGTATTACGGCGCTGCTGGCATGTGAGCACTTCTTCCGTTTCTGTATAACAAAGTTCGAGTCTATTGGAGCCCACGTTTAGCCTGTAAGTACAAGCAGTAACCTTATATGGAAATCTTTGATCCTTTGCGCGAGGTCGATTTCTGTCGCGAGGGGAGAGTAGTATAACGGATAGATTGACAGTTCTAAAGCCGCATTTCGCGGTTACGACGTGAGTATCTCAACACGAGGTGGCCACGATGCACCTAGTGTCGTAAAAATAAATCAAACGGGGGCCGCGATCCAGACACAGCCGGTAAGATACGCGCGGGAGAAAAGGATTTATGAAACTTACAAACCTGTTTTTGAATGTACTTATGAGACGTGGTTCCATACAGTACACCGCGACAACAGAATATTAGATTACAAGCGAACAAGGGGCTGAATGATTAAGAGAACAATTTGTTGACGGAGGTATTCCCTTCTTGGTTCTTCTTGAGCACCTGCAGCACCATGAATGGATTAGTTATATACGATGGGTAGGGGACGTTATATTCTTACCTTCGCCACGGCAAATTCGAAGTCTTCTTGTGTCACATGTTGTCTGCGTTCACGCAGAGCATACATACCTAAGAAATTCGATTAGGGAGTGCCAGCAATGCAGGACGGCAACACGTACCGGCTTCCGTGCAAATACCCCGAACTTCGGCACCAGAACATTGTCCCATTTTCTCTGCAAGCGCACGAAGGTTGATACCTCGTTGCAAAGACATCTATAGGTCTGGATTAATATCGTCCTCAACATGACTTCGCGGAGGAACTTGCCTTTCGTGAATGAATACGCAGGATAGAAACTCGCGCTTCTGGCCCTGGTGGTGGGAATTCAATTTTGCGGTCAATACGGCCAGGCCTCAGCAGGGCGGAATCAAGGATATCTGGTGACAGCGTTAATATCAAAGTATACACCCATCTCAAAGTGAAATATACCAATTCGATTAGTGGCCATGATGACTTTAATGTTTTTTGTTGCCTCAAATCCATCCAGCTGGTTGAGTAGCTCCAACATCGTCCGTTGTACCTCGGAATCGCCGCCTCCACTTCCGCTTTCTCCTCTCGAACTACCGATGGAATCAATTTCGTCCATGAAGATAATACTTGGTGCGTGCTCTCTGGCCATAACGAATAGTTCCCGGACCATTCGGCTACCCTCTCCAATATACTTCTGCACCAATTCACTTCCGCTTACGCGGATAAATTTGCAGTCTGTATGGTGCGCCACAGCCCGTGCCAATAGTGTTTTACCCGTTCCTGGAGGGCCATATAATAGGACCCCCTTGGGTTGTGCGATCCCTAAGGCATCAAAGAGCTCTGGGTGCTTGACGGGTAGCTCGATAACTTCCTTGATTTCTTTAATCTGCTTGTCGAGACCTCCAACCATCTCATAAGTGCTGTCTGGCACCTTCTCAACCATCATGAGGGAAACGAGGGGATCGACCTTGTTTGGTAGGATCTTATGAATAGTGTACGAGTCGGAACGAAGAGCGATGCGGAGGGTGGGCGTAAGGGTATTAATGTCTATTTCTGAATCTAAATCCACAACTAAAGACCTCCGTCTCAGCAATGCTCATTAGACATCACAAGACATAAAACGCACTGTATTTGCCTTCGGGCTGCACCTTCACCAGGACTTTGTTCTTTCCCATAATTTTGACGACTTCGCCTACATAACTACCGGGTTCGTGTAATAGCTGAAGCTCCTCCCTCAGTAGACGTACTGTGTTTCCGAACCATGAGAGAGCAAAGATTGTGGGTTGTGATATTTAACACACCTCGTGCATTTAGGGCATTTCGCTGAGCTTCTAGACGTCGGAGATTCTGAGTCTTTTGATTTATTGTGAGCTCTGCAGTTTCGATCTTCGCCTGGTAATATGATTTGATGCCTCCGGGCGCTAGTGGAGCTCTGGTTGCAACAGGCATAGTTGAGGATTGTAGGTTACAGTGGTTCAAGCCAAAGGGGTACGCGTCTTCGTCACGTCACGTCACGCGTAACAGTCTGTTGGTGATGGTTGTTTCTCATCCAGTGTGATACCAAGCATGGCCAAATACTACTCATTGAGTTTTCACCTGTTTTTACCCAGTTCCAATATTCGATTGTTTTCGGTTTCCACTTCTCCAAAAAAAAAAAACACTACTCCTCTTACTTATACTATCGCAGAAATTACCTGTAAACTCATACCAAGTTGGGAATTGCAGGAGGCGCTTGCCAAATACCAATGGGCGCACTGTCTCGGTCGGTCTGGACGCTGACGTCATCAGAAGAGTTGTATACAGCCCCTTCTCCTACGCAGTTGCTTAACTTCTGACCAATGACCACGCCAGATGAGGGAGTTGGCCTTGATCGAAAGTTGGCGTTGAGGTGGCACCACGCGCTCCACCCTAGTATCGAAAAGAATAACCTTCAGAATGGGCTTCCGAAATTCGCTCGACATTTGATACATCCAACACATGCAATCCTGATCCAAGGGCCCCATGAAACACTGGCGTGGACTTCACGGGACCATCGTAAACAACGCCACATTGCTGTATCTCCCAAGTCTGGTAATGTTCGGCGTGGAAAAAGTCTAGCTCAAAGGGTCCGTCACATGAGTAGAATCGAATACTGGAACATTAGTTGGTGGGTAGCAATAGTGAGTGCCGACAAGTGAAGACGCTACGAAAGCAACTAATTTATTAGGCCTTCACAACAGGTAGCATTGTTTGGGTGATCAATGGCTTTGCTGTATTTCTCCCACTCTGCAATTCCCATATCCAGATGTTACCCAACACCGTCGGCTGGACTGCTTGGCTTGGAGCGACTATTTTCGAGTTCGGTTCGATCTTGGGGATACTGGAGGCTTGGAATCGCGATGATGCGGCCAACTTCGGATGGGGTGTACAGAAGGTGTTACGGCAGGGAGGATCAGGTGAAGAAGAAGACCTCAGCACGCTGACAACGAATCTTTCCGGCATGGCATCACAATCGGAGAAGCCTAGCCGCCAGTGGGTCTGGTTCTCTCGCAAAGGAAAATACTGGCATGAGATGGGGTTTTTAGCGGCCTTCTCACAACTATGCGGGGCTAGTATATTCTGGATAAGCGGGTAAACTTACTTTTTTAATCCTCGGAATACTCTCATAGTGCCCTAGATTCACAGCAATACCGAGCATTCAATCAGCTCTTGAATCTAATCAAGGATTGTTAGATGGAATATTTTGGACCCCGCAGGTTGTTGGTGGTGTCGGCTTTATTGTTAGCGCGTAATTTACTTGCATCTCCTGCATTCATCACCTACTTAACAAAAAATTAGGATATTTATCATGTTGGAGGTCCAACAAAAGTGGTACATTCCAATACCATCATCCCCTGGTTGGCAGGTTGGAAGTATGTTTTTTTATAGGTCTTCTGATAAAGTCTGATCCGTGGCGCTAGTTTGGAACCTGATCGGAGCTATAGGATTCACGCTCTGTGGTGCCCTGGGTTATGCAGCTGCAAATAGCTCTGGGGCAGGCTATCAAAGTTCTCTGTCTACTTTCTGGGGGGGTTGGGCTTTTCTTATTGGCAGCATTATTCAGTGGTACGAAAGCGTCAATAGTATTTGAAGATCTTCGCGATTCGGTTTCCGTGAGCATCTGACATGGTTGTTCCATATGTTATCACCCCAACGGGCTCCGACCCCGTTGGCCCCAACGAATCACCGACGTCTCATTAGACGCACCGGCGATTACGGAATGCCTTTTCTTATGGCATTCCCACAACCCTGAAACAGACGAAATATTTACTAAGTCTACTTCCCCTCAAGATATATAGCGTGATGGGCGAGGCAGGTCGAGGTCCCCAACACGAGTCACTTTATACACTCTGTAAAGTCCTACCAAGCCGGATGGGTACGGACTCAAATTGCGTATTCCCTTCAACTCCGTGGTTTTCATCGCGGTGGACATTGCCGCACAATTCCTTTCTGTTGTTTCTTGCGATATCTTCCAACTTCCAAGCGCCCCTTCCAGAAGCGGTGCGGTGAATGCCCGGATACATGGATCACACGCATCGCTCATCCACTGCACATAACTTGAACGCGCTATTTTTTGCTGCTCGATGTCGAGTCTAGACCTCGTCACCGTGGTCCCCAAAATTTTGTCGTCGGACCCGTCGCCATCATACGCCGGTTTCCTCCGGACATCGGTCAGAGGTGTCCACCCAGTATCCATTATCGTCATGTATTACCGGGGGTCAGCTTTGATCGCCATTGTCTGCGCATTCTCATTGCCGTATTTCTGCTCGGCTGGTTCAAGGAAACAGATAACGATCATTATTTTTAGCTGCCTGGGGCCCAAATAAGGGGTGTGAAGAAGGCCCTGGCCCCTCGCGTGACGTTGTTTGCTTCACAAGGCTCTGGCCTCGACACAAACTGGACCTTGAATTCCTTTTGAAAGTTGAAAAATTCCGCTTGTGCGGACAAGTAATATGTCATATGGGCCGACTCGGACGGCCTGAGAGCGAGCCGGCTCTCAGTTTCATATGTAAGTATAGTTGACTTCGATGGGCTGATTTGGGGTCAATTATCTATGACGTTGTTTCCAAACAGGTTGCCAAGGACAATTTGGAATCCCCTGGATTCCCGCCTGCAAGTTTGTCGGATTTATGATCGAACATACGCACAAGTACTTTCCCCTGCAGAACCAGCCTCTAGGTCAGTCCGGAACCTGGACTCTAGGTTGACTTCGTCAACATCCTCCGGCCGGGTTTAAACGAAGATGTATAAAAACGACCATGGCCAAGCAGGTTTTTCTTTGCTTCAGTTCAAATCTTCTGTCGATCCCACCCACAAAAACACTAGTACTCTATCTAGCCCGTCATGTCCAAAACCACAATGCAGACCATCTCCCCTGCAACTTTGGCACACCTCCCCAGCCGAGTCCAATACCTTCGCGACTTTATACAATTTACACATGAGGACGCTGCTGCCCTCCACGCCGCCAAGCCTTATATAGCGCCTCTCGTACCGGCCGTAATTGATTCTGTCTATACAACTCTTCTCTCCTTCGACATCACATCAAAGGCCTTTGTTCCACGCCAAACTGGCTACAAAGGCGACGCGCCCACGCGATTGGAAGATCTAAACCAAGAGCATCCGCAAATAAAATTCCGCAAGGACTTCCTTGCTCGATATGTGGTCAAATTGGTAACAATGGACTACGAAGCCGACGAAAGTTGGGAGTACCTCGACAAAGTCGGCTTGATGCACACAGGCAAGGCAGGGTTCGCTCATCGGTATGTCTACCGCATATATGACTGCACTAGAGCTACAACTCATCACCTGACAGGTCAAAGAAGCCTGCACTGCGTGTAGAGTACATGCACTGTGCCATTCTGCTTGGATATGTGGAAGATATCCTTGTGAACGCGATAATGACTCACGCAGACCTTGACATGGATACCAAAACCGAAATAGTACGGGCCGTAAATAAGGTATATATTCACTGCTGGTCTCATATAACGACTTTCTGACCACGAGAACAAGGTTCTTTGGATACAAAATGATCTCTTTGCGCGTCACTACATCCAAGACGCCGAGTCACAGAGGACCAAAGTGGTTCTCGAAAAGGGCACTGCCTTGATGGTGGGCATGGGCCTTCTGGCTCTTGGCGCCGGATTTGTGCGATATATATTACCTTGTTAGATTCGATTTGTCCCGCTTTCTTTCTCTTGCTATCTCTCCAAGTAGACCTCTACCAACTTTTTACGTTTAAGAAAACCTCTTCTCCATGATTATGATTTAATGTATTTCAATTTGTAACGAGTAGATTTTAACGATAGAAATACGATTCAAATTAGACTTTGTTGCCAATGCGTGCTATCTTGGAGCAGAAGTGGTATCATATGGCTTGGCTAGATAGGAAATTTGACACATTACGGCGCCAGAAAACGCCGACGTCGGACTTGCATGATATAATGACCACGGAGTTACCTTAAGGGCTAAAGGCTGACCTGTCGCTTGAAAGTGGGGATGAGGGGGCCAATATTGATATTGCTCTTCAAGCCTTTGGGGGTCTAAAAATACCACTGGGCCTGATATGCAATTCTGATGAAAGGCAGGGTCGAGGACGAATCGGAGAGTTTCCTAATGGGTTCATGTTTGGAATCAGAAGGAATACAGAGAATTTATCAGATAACGTTGCAATTTAAAAGTACTTCAAAAGAATCACGTTCAACGTTTATATAGCCCTGTGCAAAACGGGGTTTTTCCTACTTGCAGGTTGTGGTGGTGGGCTCCCCAGAGTAAGTATCTATCTCGGAATTCTCGCATGGTCATTCGGATGCTGGAAGTTGGGCAGAACCCTCTGCTTAACGGCAGAAAGAATCAAGAACCAAAGTGTTTGGCTGAGACTCTTCAGCATGTGGATCCTGCCTATATTGTAGATCGCAGTAGGACCACGGTGGTGGCGGCGGCATTTGCTTGACAGGCTCCCCGAGGTGTCGATGCCCTAACCTTCGTGCGGAAATTCGGGTCATATGGTGTTGGTATCAACCACGCCTTTGACTCTGCGCCCACCTATATAAGCAAACTTGAAACATGATTGAACCCTGCGCCTGAGATCCTCGTCACTTAGTAAGATAGTGCCCTGGCATACATAAGTAAACTTCGTACATAGGATAAAGAGATTGGGTATGTGCTATGCAGGCGCCAGTTTCAAAAAGCCCAAAGCCTCCGAAACGAAGCTTGGTTCGAGCGCCGGATAGTATGTTTGACCGTTTCAGAAACCTTCGAATAGGGGTCCCACTTTCGCTACAAAACTCTCAGCACAGAAGACGACATGCAGGGAACGAACAATGCCAGTGGTAATCTTGGTCCTCGAGGTGGCTCCTTTAATGAAAAAATGTTGGTGAATGTGGTGACGGGTTGTGAGGTCAGATTGTCGGAGCTTCCTTTATTGGAATAGTCCGTGGGCTTCAATCAAACTTCAACTCACTACACTACATATACGACATTCTTCGCTCCTCCCTCACATACTGGTACCATTACGACTTCGTCCCCTTTACTACAACAGCTCTCCACTAATTCCTTCTATAATGGCCAATGATGACATTTCCAACGATAGCACTCCTGGAACGCCCGTCGACGACGAGGCACCCGGCCCACCTATCTCGGTTCCAGACTCAGGAGACACTGGTGAAGGAGGGAAGATTAAAATGATAGTCCAGCTGGTGAAGAAGTGTCTAGGTGTAAAGGATATCGCAGCCATGTTCGTCTTTCCTTTGCTCCCAGTCTGAATCACCTAGGATAATCGATGAAACACCAGGCGTCTCTCGCTGCCAGCCTCGTTGATGGAACCAATACCCAATCTAGAGTATTGGCATTATCTGGATAGACCAGATATATTCGCTGCGTTGAGTTGATCGTTTGTCGCAACGTGGCTTCTCTCACACGAAAACACAGCATCAACGATTCAACTGACCCCTTCGAGCGCATGCTTGCAGTTTTGAGATTCACATTTACGAAGGATCTCAAATTTGTAGTTAGTTTCATCACTATACGTTACCTTTGCTCACACTTATTGGCTCCTCTAGCACGGGAAAGTCTGCAAGCCATATAACTCTGTTCTTGGCGAGCACTTTCGCGCTCACTGGGACATCGTCCCTCTGACATACTCGGATGAGCCTCCATCACCCATCATCCATATGGACGCATCCGCAGACCCTACCACTATGGCCTCGGAGACAGCCAGCGTTAAGAGTGGGAAAAGCTCCAAGAGTAATCGCAGCGGTCTTAGCTTCATATCCAAGCCAGGGAAAAGCCCATCTACTGCAGCAACGTCTCCTCAACAACTCGCCCAGCCTAATGTGACTTCTGGAATGTCCAACCTAAGCCTCAACGGGGCGTTGGGGGATCCACCTCGGCTGCGGGTCGTATACGTAACAGAACAGATTTCTCATCATCCACCAGTTTCGGCATATTTCGCCTCATGCCCCGAACGCCATCTCGAGTTGTCTGGAATAGATCAGATATCAGCCAAGGTATCTGGTACAACCCTACGGGTTGCTCCAGGGGAATTCAACCAAGGTTTATTCGTCAACGTAACAGGGGGGCCTGGTGAGGGAGAACACTATCGCATTACGCATCCTGTTGCGTCTGTCAATGGTATTCTCAGGGGCAGCTTCTATGTGACTGTTGGTGATTCCACGATCATCACCTGTACAGGGGGTAAACACGGGGCGAGATTTAGGACCATCATAGAATATAAGGAAGAGGTCAGTATACCTTCCGCTGTTTACGGGCAATTTTACTAAATCGAATCATACAGTCCTGGCTTGGCAAGGCCCACTTCCTATTAGAAGGTGTAATTCACACTGTTATAGAGGGCGAGACGCAACACGAAGAATGGACGAAAGTGAGACATGTACCTCAGTCTCGGATAGTTGCAGTGTTCGATGGGACCTGGCGAGGGAATATTCGTTGGCGACGCGTTGGAGCTGGGTCTTACCCACAGTTGACTTCTTCGTCTGCGTCTTCACCAATACCTTCTCATGCTACTTTACCAAGATCATCCATTTCTTCTGCAGCGGCTTCCAAAGCTGATGTCAGTTTCCCCGATGAGGATTATACCACTCTTCTAGATCTTTCCACTCTCAATGTCATACCCAAGGCCGTCCGGCCACTGGAAAAGCAGCTCCCCCACGAGAGTAGGAAACTGTGGGATTCCGTCACTGAACGGCTGCTGAAGAAGGAATTTTCGGAGGCTACACGAGAGAAGGTTGCTATCGAACAGAAGCAGAGAGACGAGGCAGCAGAAAGGAAGCGCAAGGGCATCGAGTGAGTCCGATGCGATCGTCCCCGATTCGACCCGATCTCATGATGATAATATAGGTTCATTCCCCGATATTTTGAGAAAGATATCGAGAGAGGTTATTCAAACCTTACATCTGAAGGAAGGAAGGCCGTTGAGGAGGAGCTCAACGAGGATCTACCCTTCTACCCTGACGAGTCTCACAGTGGCAAGACCTCCCCGGCTTCGTGACCCATCCCCCATAATTACAGAGGACTTGGATATAATTATTTTTCTACACGTCCGCCACATACATACATCCACTTATCTATACCTATGCATCGCTTGTGAAGTCATCTAATCTGCTTATCGGAATAATGTGTGTCCCCGCCGCTCAATGCACATCGTGTTTTGAGGGTGGGTTCTGATGCTTCTGAATACTGAGATAGTTATGATGTTGATTGGTTGTTGGTACGCCCAAAGCACACTATCGTCATGATCGATGCATGATCCTTTGCGGCTGTGCTAGATACGCAACCCGGTCCGGATACCATTAGTATCCGGCTGGCCAGAATTTTCTACCAGGCTTGAATTCTGCTTATCCCCATACATCCCTCTCTCTCAGGCATCTAATTTGCAGGTACGGACACCAGTCTCAAAGCCGACGGAATCGTGTTCTGGTATTCTTCACTGCTTGGCCTTCTTTCGATATCCTGTGATCACGATTCTAACGCATTCTGTGAACTCGTAATCGATATCTTATTCGGAACCTACCCGTATACGTATACACTGGCCCATACGTCCTGGTCCATATATCTACAATAGGGCCACTGTATGTTTGCGTAGTCCCGTGTACAGAACGCCATCGTGCACGGAATAAAAACGTCTGCGGATGGGAATGCTCAAGAATACTGAAAACGAATCAAAATGTGCGTGATACATCTTCGAGTCCATTTGGTTCGGGCTCATTATTAGCCACGACCAGACAATCATAGACTGAATTCACCACCGCCGGGTGGCGGGGCAGAACGTGTCATACAACTCCACTACATCTCTCTAGAACCAACTCTCACTTCAAGTCCACAAGTCGGAGCCTATTTATAATATATTCATACTTGTCGGACCGCGTGAGACTCGCCGGCTTCGAATGTTACTGTGAAACATCTTCGTAAATGCTGGGGCATGGAAAGCCTACGCCACAGCACACGCGACTCCGAACCTAAATTGATATTTGGCTGAGGCATTGAGTGGTAATTACGGTACACCAATACCAGCTCGTCGATTGGATTGATGTATTCCTCTCGTGCATACGTCTTCAAAGATATGCGCGCAAGATGAGGAGCTCCGGTTGGAAGTTTCCTCTTCCTCCCAGCGACGATAGATACGTGCTGGGGCTGAAGAGGCTAGTTTAATTAATCCGAGGGGGTAATGTGGAAGATGGATTAGCACAGGGAAGGTGAAGGAAATGGAATATGGAGAATATAACCCAGTATGTTGAATCCCTATCTGATCGAATGTCCGGCCTGATTCTTCTCCGGAAATTCAGGAAAATTCAGTGGACGTAGAAGTTGGAGTATCGAGGACAACGGAGCGTCATTATGATCGCTACTGTCACATCGTGATTCTCCCGTGAATCCTGGAATTACACACAAAATTAAAATCGCAGGCGCGGGTTTTTTTACTCGACAATATCGATTCCATGGATCACTCGCAACCATCGGTTTCGAATAATACGCCTCAACTATGTTCCTAACATACCAAGTTCTAGATATCATATGACCATCTGATCGTATTCTGTTTGGTGTTCCTCGGTCCGTGCTTTCAAGGGTACAGGACATGCCGCTAAGATTGGCGCCCAAAGATACGGCACCACTCCTGTCTGGGTCATTTTCGACATTTACTTATCAGCTTCTCTTCTTTCTTCACTTGTACCTTTTTCTATACGGTCCAAATCCCAAAGGTGATATTTTCTCCGCACATCACTCCGCGCAAACGGGGTACTCTCTCATTTTCCTATACGCGTCAGGGGATGCGAGTTGCGTGGGTGCTGCTAAGCCGTTTATGTGATGAAGGTGAGCTGACCTCTGTTCTACCCGTTAAGCACGAACAGAAGAGTGGGAAAGAAGACCATGAAAAATAGCATATAGCTGTCGAATCCTAGAGTCGCTATCTACAACAAATGGCACTATTCGCACTTCAGAACATCGCAACGTCCGGCCTTTGTGTATTATTCCTCTCTCTCGTATTGCGGTCCATAGCCGCAATTCGACTTCTCTACTTTCACCCCTTGAGCTCCTATCCTGGGCCACGACTCGCTGCTGTAACGAAGTGGTATAGAGCGTATTTTGATGTTATCCTCCAAGGCAAGTGGCTTCACCACCTCGAACATCTTCACGAAATATATGGTAAGTCCCCCTCAATATACTCAAATGCAATGGAATGTAAATTCTGTGTGAACAGGCGAAGTGGTTAGAACTGGACCCAATGAGGTCATAGAGATTCTGAAAATCACTTCTCATCCATGCTGACACATTGTTTAGCTTCATTTCAAGAATTCGTCTGCCTATTCAGAAATATATGCCCCCGGATCCCCCTTCACGAAATACCCCGCGCTCTACAAGTGCTTCGGTATGGATGACGGATCTTTTGCTATAACAGATCCCCAAAAATCGAAGAGGCGGAGGGAAATGCTGCTTCCCCTCTTCTCCCGGCGCGCAATTACAAGGCTTGAAAGTATAATCCAAGAGAAGGTAGGTTGTTCCCACTTCTGCGTGCCAAGGCTCACCCCCAGTTCATTTCCATAGGTGAATAGCTTGGTCTCTGGTATCATCGCGCATAACGGACGGCCTGTGGATATGTCTCTTGCTTTTCGCTGCACCACCTTCGATACTATCACCGATTACTGCTTCGCACAATGCTTCGATGCTCTCAGCGCTGTGGATTTCCAACATCCACTCCTCATCAGTATGCAGGCCTCAATCCAGTACTTCTGGCTTACGCGGTACTTCCCTTTTATCCTCCCACTCGCTCTGGCATTTCCTCCATGGCTCGGGGAGCGCTGCAGCTCTCTATATAAAGAGTTCAATACTGTACGGCACCATGTGGAGGCACAGATCGACTATTTTATGGCGAGCGAGGCGGGGCTGGAGAGCGCAGAGCATGAAACCGTGTATCACCATTTGATTCGGCCAAAATCGGATCTCAAGAGCCACCAACAAGCACTGGAGCGGAGGGATCTTGTGGATGAGGCTGTGGTGTTGTTGCAGGCAGGGAGCGACACGGTCGGACATACGTGTATTTTGGGAACCTTCCACGCGCTGAGAGATGTGACCGTGCGGGAGAAACTATCTGAGGAACTTAAGGCAGCATGGCCTGATAAGGAGACAAGGATGTCACATGCGATGTTAGAGAAACTACCATACCTGGTGAGTTAATGAGCGCTACTGATCCCCCCCGTTTGTCATATCTCTTTTGTTTCCTGACCCGGAGCATTCTCCTTTTAAGACAGCATTTATCAAAGAATCGTTGCGCATTTCGCATGGAGTTATAACTCCACTCGCCAGAGTTGTTCCCAAGGATACTAGTATTATTGGATACCCAGTTGCAGCCGGGGTCAGTAGTCTTGCCTTCTCATCTTACCACTTCCATTTCATCTTTTATTTCAACAGACTATCGTTTCGTCCGGCTCAACTTTCATGCATAACAACCCCACAATCTTCCCGGACCCATTAAAATTCGACCCAACACGGTGGCTAACCACTGATGAAGCTATCCTTCGTGAACGCGAAGCCCACCTCATTCCATTTTCTAGAGGACCACGGATGTGTATCGGCTTCAAGTACGTTTTAATATATATACTCATGAGTATTTGTTACTAAATATATTATTTTCACCTTATATTCTACCCCCTATAATTCATACCCCCGTCTCTCCGAATGCAACCCTACATCTTGCAGCCTAGCGTGGTGCGAATTATACCTCATCTTCGCAAATATCTTCCGGAAACTTGACCTAGAGATTTATGAAACGACGTGCGTCCCTTTCTTGTATTCTCTTCTCCTTCCCGCTGTTTTATCGTTGCCCTTGACGAAATTCTCACTTCTATCTGCCCACAGTGAAAAAGACTTTGAGTATAAGGAAATCTTTGTGCCGATCCGACAGGGGAGACATCTTCGTGCTGTTGCGACTGAGAGACAGCAATAGCAGCTTGTTACGGATTTATGAAATCACGAAAGTATGGTAGAGGTATCTTACGTATTTATGAGACATTAGGCGGTCGAGAGTTGTTGAGAGTGGCTGTAGGCAACAGAGACACCAACTCGCGCCGGTCACATATTGTCTTACAAATCATCACCTCCTTCATTAGCCTCGTTCAAATAATTATCATGTCCACTACAATTAGCCTAAACTGTTGGATTGCCGGTGAATCTAGCAACTCTATCTTCACAATCGACATTTCAGGTACAAAAATTCGCCTCTTCATGCTTCTTTCTAGGCATGAACTGGTATGTATAGAAACTATCTTTGTTTTCCTTATTGATACACTCACGAGGGGGCCATGTAGATTCGGGTTCCAAGGTTGGTTTACCTCTATAATACATGAAAATAGGATGCCATCTCTCTAGTATGCGGTGTACAACTAAGCTGTGATGTTCATGTGACAAGACTGAACTCAATGCTTCGGGTATGAGGGTGTAAAGTGTGAGATTATTTTTTCATAGAGTATAATATATGAGCAGATGTAGACCCGCTGATTTCAGAACCCACTCCATCGTATTGTATGGCATTCTTTACGATCTACAACGCTGTGATACTAGGTCTTTACCTGCTTTTTTTCAGCCTCCTGATCCAGCTCATGGGTGCGACCTACTCTCTCTTCTTCCACCCTCTGAGRTCATATCCCGGACCACGACTCGCCACAATAACGAAATGGTACAGAGCCTATTTTGACATCATCCTTCAAGGCGAGTGGCTTCGTCATCTTGAACACCTGCACAAGAAATATGGTGAGTTCTCGGAACTATTGGGTAACCAATATATAAAGTCAATACATGAATAGGCGAAGTGGTTAGGGTTGGTCCCAACGAGGTT
>CEMJ01394282.1:98217-141583 GCA_900068955.1 Clitocybe nebularis | reverse complement strand
TGGACTTGATGTGCTTGGACACGTGAGGTTGGGGAGACTGAGCGGGCTAATTTGTTTATCTTCTTTCCTGGACGCGACGAGCTTGGAGACGGAGTTGTTGGTGCTGTCATGTGATGAGGAGGAAGGGAGGAGGGCAACGAAAGGGGATGGAGCCCATGTCAACAACGAGCATACAGGCAATATGGTAATCATTTCCACCGACCCTTTTTCTCTTCTTTCTTTTTTGCGTCTTTGCCCGGTTTATCACTGGCACCCGCTTTAGGTTGCAATTCCGGCATATCTATTTTGCTGAGATGAACAGTAAGGGAATTTGGTGGGGTGTATATAGTTTTAGCCTTGTCATCAAGGACGATGCGTCTCGGGCCTTTCTTAGATGTGTCATATAGAACGTATTGGTACAATTCTTCATCATCGGATAGACCTAGATAACGTTATTCTATATCAAGACTGGAGGGCGCTGTTTCAGTTGACTAACCTGACTTGTGCCGTATCCGTTTGGTCTGTTCAACGACTTGAAGGACTTTGGGAACCTGATCAGGTTCGGAGGACCGAAGTGTAACAAATAACATTGCTTCATCCTTGAAGGCAGATGATTACCGAGGCTGTCTAAAACCTGGGAAATATAACACATACCTCGAGAAGGTGACAACAATATGCAGCGTAATCTTTTACACTACCTTCCTCCTCGATCGTGACTTCATTGTGCTCTCCCCGAATAGCTTGCATCTCTGCAATCCGATCGATGCCTGTTTTCGGTGCTGGTTTAGGAGGTGGCGCTGGTGGAGAATTCAAGGTCGTGGGGGCTGGCAACGTTCCAGGCAATGACATCTTCTTTGCAATTGTTGGATTCGACGAACTTGGGGAACCATCTTGTGGCGTATGATAGGTTTCGTTCGCATCTTGAAATGTTAACAAAGCTGTTAGTATTACGATTTCCAGACCCTTCCTATCATCGATGTCAAATCTTAAATAGTGATAATAGTGTCAAGTTTAGCCACGCTTATGATAGGGAAGTGTAATCATACCGGTTTAGGTTGTAGTCGAGGATCTGAATGGATGTCGTCTTCAGACGGCCTGCAGGCTCCTTTGTTATTGCTACAAGTACGGGGGGATCCGGTTTGCGCAGCATGAAGCATTCTTCGCGCTTCCATTCAAAATCATGGCTTGGATGATCGATCAGCACTAACTCTAGAGCACGAACATCAGCGTACTCACTCCTCCCACTTGAAGCCCCATCTGAACGATAGAGTCCCGGTATACTTCAGTTCAACGATGATGGTGGGGTTGCACAACTCGAGCGTTTTGAACTTGCTAGTACTCGAAGGTGCGGTCGCTGTGATGAGGAGTGATTCCGATAATGGGTCTATTGGGAGATCAGCTTGATATACGAGAGCATAAAGGTGATTTCGTGCATACCGTATACCTGCGCTTTATATTCTATTCCAGAAACCCGCTGCTTCCGATAGTGAATCGTTCCCGACGGATCCACCAGGTCCACCACATGTGGATTATCCTTGTTCTGGGTAACGTGAAGAGTAAATAGATTCTGATCGAGACTCATGATTTAGAAATTCTGAGCCTTGGAAGAGTTGGTCAAAGGTGGGAGCTCAGGATGGGCTGTGAAAGCCTGTCACTGGGGCTAGGCGGCTAATCACCCTGCATAGCCTCACCGTGTCGTTGACAACAGGCACCCAGACGCTTACCAGTCACAAGGGATCTCTCAGAACTGCGGTCAGTCATGATATCTGTTTAGCTAACGCGTGTGTATTCGAAATAGTATATCGTGGTGAGGAGATGTTTACAAGAGGTTTCAATGTTAAGTTGCTCAGTGACCTCGCTTGATACTGTCACGCCTCTTGTTTGCTTCTGTATGGAGCAAGATGATAGGGGCGAACACCAAATCTCTCACTGGCTAAACGTTGGCCATAACTACTGTATATTAACCCGCCATCGGACAGAAGCCCTCGGAGGCTATGAATGGCGACGAGGAAAACTTAGAATCTCCGATTCATTATCCTAAATGAAGTCAAAGGAATTCAACAATCTCTGGAAAGTCCATTACGCTTCTGGTGAGGATTCCTTAAGATTGGGATATCGATCTAATAATAAGTCAAGCATCTCGTAGTCCCAATGCCCACCTTTTACGAGACAGACGGGCTGCTGCATTAAACATGGATACGGTTTAATTTGCGTGGATCGTATTCCTGATGGATAATGGGCTTCCAACTTGGATAGGGCTTTTAGATTCCCGTTTACAGTTGTTGCACAGAATCAAGATCCCCGCAAAGAAGATGCGATCCCACAGCTCAAGCTCGTTACTCTAGGATAGGTGCCCGATCAGCCCCACAACAATTACACTGACTTGCCAGGGCATGGAAACTTCAACATCCGGTCGTTTGATCGTGGTACAAAAGGATGATGGGGCCAATTGTCCTAACAAAAGGGAGATTGCACGGTAATTAAGTATCGTGGCGACACACAATCATCTTTATCACGACATCGCGCTCGACCAGTATCTCAGTGAGATTGTGGCCATACCGACCACTTCAGATCACCCTTCGATTTATTCGAACCGTTTGGATCTGCAGATCGTTTGGTCGTCTACTCATTGCAGGTAGCTTCGACAACCACTCACCACCGATCCAGTGGTGATAGCACGGAGCGCTAATCATATCGAGCTTTAACTCAGCAACGCAATTTGTTCCCGACGCAGTGGAGAAAAGCGAGCCCAGTAAGTTTACCATATTCATATAGCTGTCAGCCGTTCACACCCAAAAAGCTCAACGTGATTCTATAATCCAAGTTTTATTAAGATAAACTTCCACTCTAAAGTGCAAATATAGGGAGTGAGGGGTGCCGACAAGAGGAGGGGGGCAGCAGTAATCTATGGTTCATATGCCACATATGATGACGATAATACATAAGCCGTTTCCTGCGACCCAGATCTACCTAACCATATTAGTAAAGCCTAGTGTCGGGATATAACGCATATACGTACGACGATGGACCGCAGGTTTTGAGTTTGGAGGGCAGCGTTTACTTGCCACCAGTTGTACCCATACCCATGGCGCTCTTGAATGAATCGTAAATCCACCATTGGAAACCAGTCAAAGTACCTAATTTAGGGATCAGCAAATATACATATACGAAGGAGAATAGGACTAACCAATCATGATAACCCTAGTGCCGAGACCCTTGGTAGCCAAAGACATGATTCCGACTTCGCTTGCGATCTTTCCAGCAGACTTGCCCTTGTTCTCGGCCTTTCCGAGGAGAGAGACAAGAGAGTCAGCGGGATGTGAGACGATAGCGCAAACAACACCAGCGAGGTAACCAGAAGCGAATGTGACACCGAGTTGAGTTCCCTTGCCGTATGTGTCCTTGGGCTCAGTGAAGACGTGGGTGTAGAACAACGAGACGATCTTCTCAAAGAAGAAGAACTTGGCCATGGTGTAGGGGATCTAAGCAATTACGTCGCATCAGCAAAGGTCAGTATAAGTTGGTTTTCTAGGAGTTACTAACCTGACGCGACCAGAGGGGAACGAGGGAACCGAAAGGGTAACGAGTTTCAACCTTGGTCCTGCTCATCTCCTTGAGAGCAGCACCGAAAGCAGTAGGGAAAGTTCCGCCCTGGCTCGTTTGAATCTTGACCTTGGTCATCTCCAGAGGGCAAAGAGCGATGTCGGCGAAAACTTCAGCGGAGGCAGAACCAGCCAACCAGATAAGGGGCTTGTACTTTTCTGAAGCCTCCTCTCCAGCCATGTTCATGTAGACATCCTTGAATGTTTCGTAGAGACCGTACTTGAACATGCCCTGGAGAGAGTAACCGACGAGAGTGGGACCGAAACCTTTCCAGATACCGTTGGCACCTTCTTCCCTGACCAACAGCTTCAAGGCTGACCCGAGGCCGTTGTACTTTGCTGGGCTGACCTAGGTGCGGGGATAAGAAATGCTATGCGTCATCAAAGCAGAAAAGCTTACCTGCATGTTACATTTTGCGACATCCAGCGGTGTGATACCAGCATGGGTAATACCACATGCAAGAGCACCTCCGAGCATACACTTGGCATAGTACATTGCATCGTGAGGAATGGGGCCGGCAAACCTGGACGGAGTTTTTTGTTGAAAAAAAGGCTTAGATGTGAAGAGAACAGAATATAATACCTAGCATCCCACTTGGGGGTGATTTGGGACATGACAAGGAGAGTAGAGAAAGTCTAAAGGAAGTCTAGTGGGGGCTTGACGATATGTCGAAGCAGCAACAGCTCTGTCGGTGATGGTGGTGACGGAGAAGGATGAAGGGCCAACTGGGCTGGCGAAAACTTGTAAACTCCGTTTCCTTCCGGGATCCGCCGGGCCAATCAAGGAGCCCACATGCCGGTGCCAAGCAGCCGTCATTTCCATCATCTCTTGTTTTTATTACTTGGGTTTTCAATACACAGTCAAAAAGGTTTCCTTGTATGCACCATCGGAACTGCCACTTTGTCGAATTTCCTGATGCTAGTCGGAATTGTAATGATGTAGAGTTCCTTTTATCAATTCCCAGAAAACCAGGTCAGCTGGTCTGGAGGTCACGATATCTACTTAGAAATCCAATCCCAGTGATTGCAGTGACCCTAGAAAGCTGATAAAGAATTTATCAGCTCAGAGCTGCCTGACGAGTATGTCGGCGTGATCTGACTGAAATTTGAAGGGTCCGCGGATAGGACACCACTGTAACACCGGCTCAACAAAACCACTCCCTCCCACCATGTGTCACGTATTTTTACTGATATGATTATAAAGCCGGTCTGCAATTCAGGTCTTTATCAACCAACCTTCACCTGTCATTCTCCTAACTAACCGCTCACTATGGCTCCAGTCGCTTTGTCTCCATCCCCCATGTCCCACATATCATCATTGAAGCAGGCTCTTGCCCCTGCACCCCCGCCCCTATGGCGTCCAACCGAGACTGTCAATGTGCCGAAGCGTGCGGACTTCGCTTTCGACTCTATGCAAGATGCTCTTGCCGCTTTCGCCGCTGGAGAGTTCTTGGTCGTGATGGATGATGAAGACCGTGAAAATGAGGGTGATCTCATCATATCCGGCAGCCAGTGCACGACTGAAAAGATGGCGTGGATGATCAAACATACGAGGTTCATACATTGCCATTCTGCAGACAATATCATTTTCTAAACATGTGAAATATAATTCCCCAGTGGTTACATCTGCGTCGCCCTTCCCGGGGACCGGTTAGCAGAGCTTGAAGTACCGATGATGGTCCCGGATAATCAGGAACGGCACCGCACAGCATATACCGTGACGGTTGACTACAAACATGGTCAGTCCTCGCTCGCTTGACACTGCTGCATTTCCTTTCCTTCTATTCTTCTCGAGCCTGAACATTTCCCTCGCATAGGAACATCCACCGGAATCTCCGCCTTCGACCGCAGCACCACTGTCCGCGCACTAGCATCCCCCACATCTAAACCCGATGACTTCACTCGCCCCGGTCATATGGTACCCTTGCGCGCCCGCGACGGTGGCGTTCTCACACGGAAAGGCCACACGGAGAGCGCCGTGGATCTCTGCCTGCTCACTGGCCAACCCCCTGCCGGTGTATTGTGTGAACTAGTGAACGACGACCTGCAGGGAACCATGGCGAGGCGCGACGATTGCCGGGCATTCGCGGACCGATGGGGGTTGAAGATGATTAGCGTGGACATGCTTACAGAGTGGAGGAGACATCACCCCTTCCCTGAGAGTTTGAAAAAATAGACGGATGGCTTTAGATGTGTTCCCGTGCGTTGCATTGTTGGTTTTGGGACAGCTTGGTGTAACTATTTAATAATTATGGCTCCAGTTAATGTACTTGTGATATTGACTGTTCTTTCATCGATAGATTTATTTGTACATCGCTACCAAAAAGGTATTATGGCGTATCCCCCCGCTCACTTCGATTGGTGAATTTCGTGGAAGGTGTCCTGCCAATTGAATATCCAACCTGAATGATGGTCAATTGACCCATTCCCTAACATAGGAAGATGAAGGAGAAAGGCTTGCCTTTACCAATGTTTCTATTGGTTGTCCCGAGTTCTTAACTAAATCTTCGTCGAACCTACCGAAAGCATCACGTTGTCAAAAGGAAATTTGGGAAGATACACGGGCACCCACTCGATGACATCTTTGGGGAAAATAACAATTACTGTGCTACCTCCATATGCAAAATACCTTTCAGGGGCGTCAGTTGTGGGCCCCTAGGGCGAAAAAGACTGCTCACCCCAACTCTTCTCCTCGTTCAACGGTCTCTCCCTTCTTACCTCCACCCGTCCAACCTATGCTTCCAACGAGAAGGGCACCGATAGCCACAAATGCCACCGGCAATCCCGTCTGTGTGTGAGTCAGGTATAGAACGGAACGGGTATTTGCAGTAAACACGTCGAAACCAGGCTCGTTGACAGCTTGGGGGTTCACTAGGAGGAAGGTAAATGAGAAACGCGACTCTTGATAAAGTGGGGAACAGACCTGTGTAGTACTGCCCAGGTATATGTTCAATATCGCCAACGGTACCATCGATGGGGCTATGGAATCGATGATAGTCGGCGGGAGCCAGGCGGAATATACCAAGTGCGGAGTTCTCGAAGATTTTGGCTCGGTCAGAGGAGGGATCAAGATTGAGTAAATTGGGAATGGTGAACTCCTTGCCCTTGACCCTGTCATTTGACAAGATTAAATTGGTGTGCAGGTAATGGGGGGGGGAAATTGCAGAGTACCAGAACTTTTTTGCCAAATCCATCGAGTTGTACACAGTGAGACGACAATCTGCCGCACTGCATATTCCTAGTGGATCGTCCAGATTTTGTACGGGACGCGCGCCTGGCCGTAGCTTCCTACAGTTTGTATATAATCATCTTCAGTAGTAAAATCAATTAGTTGGACATGCCTCGAAAAGAAATCATTAAAGCATCGGTATTTTGTGATATCTGGCTCGAGAAGTTCGTCTGTCGGGAGAGAGTAAGTCCGGACAAAGGAAGATATAGATTTGGCGGATTCAGGACTGTCGTAAATCTTCCCCTCCTACAGATGTATTAAACGTGGTGAAGAATAGGATTCGGAACATCTAGTCACCCTGATAGATTGCTCTCGGAGAAGGTGTTCGACCGTCTTAGTTTCAAGAAGCTTAATCTGCTCCTTTCCATAGAACAAGAGGTGCATGCCTATTCTAAGAATCGCCCGGTTAGACGAAATTACTTCCCGGTAGTAGAGTAAACTGAGCACATTCAAGTTTAGACATACCTTGCGTAAATTGGCATTGTCTCGAAAAATGGCTCATTGGTGCCTCTAATCATTACGAAGTTTCCAATATGATAGGCAGCGGCCAGTTTTTCAATTCCAGGGATAAGAGAGTGTATCCAAGGAATCTTGAGCACCGAATGCATCGGCGCGTGGATGTTCTGGCTAACATCAGTATGTCGAGCCGAATGGTCGACTAGATGCGTCAAGGCGTTCGCGAGGTGAACCACTTGCGCATCCGGGAGGTTGTCTGGGTGAATTTCCTCTACGGGTTTGTCAACATCGGCAGGCCGGGGGGATGCTTTTGTTGACACGTTCCTGAATGGGCCAGTTATTTTGTGGAATAGGCGTACTGGCAGAACACAGGACATCTCCCCGGTGTATCGCTATGTTGCTGTCACTATAGTGGATATTCCGCAACGGTTCAGGATGGTATTAGTGCCCATGGGGAAAGCAAGGCGTGACGTGCCAGTGGATTTTATAAATAGATCAATCAAATCCGCGTGGGTGCGAATCAAAGAAAGTCGGAATCGGCAACAACGATATCACAGACGTCTGATTTCGTCCAAAGTTAAAGTTACCATTGTTAAATATCTACAATACAAGTAGGGCGATAGCTCTGCTTACTACAGTATTGTCTAGATACTCATATTATAGAGATGGTCGAAATGAGCTCAGAACGTTCGTTGCATGTCAACCCGTCGTGATACTCAGTCTGGCATGAAGAACAAACTTGAGTAAAGCACGCAGGACATCGATATACGGTCCCCTCACGCCCGGGCCGATATACTGTTTCGCAGTTGGGACTGGGGCAGAAGAAAAATTCGCCCAAGCCAAGACGGACATGTGAGAGGAAGGCAGATCTCAAAAGGGATGCCTCATCTACAGTAGGAAGGAGATTGCGAACAATAAGATACGGGATATACCCTGAGCATGGCTCGTGCGCTATGTCTTCCCCGTTTTCTCCAATTGTTGTCGCTGTACCAACACACCTTGGTGGATTGAAGCGCGGGCCTGCCAGGGCTTTCAAGATGAATTGCAGACATGTCTGGCAATAGATATGTCTGCAAGACAGCTCGATCGGACTGGTGGGTTGTCGGGAGCAAACGACACAGCTGTGACCTTTGGTACAATTTTCAAACTCGGCCTCCTCCAAGAGTGTAGCCGCACAAGAAGCGAGAGCCAACTCGGCTTTCTCCAGTATATCTGTGGTGCCCCTTACGGTTAACGTAAGGGCAGTGACATCCAGAGTTACCTTGTTGATTCCGACGTCTTCTTGCAAGGCCTTGAACCCGCCATCTAAAAGTGCAGGGAGCAGAGGCCTTTCGACGGGAATGACATGTCGTTGTGCACGAACCTTCTTCAGCAGTTTGGATATTACACTTGATCCTTGTTTCCGACTGTTTTCATCGCCGACAACTCGGATAGTTTGGGTGCGGGTGTCAGGCTTTATGAAAAACGTGTAATCTGTGTTGATTTTCTCGAGGGCTTTTGTGCTGCTCGGCGTGTCGAAATACTCATCCCACACATTTTCTCCTTTGCTCGTAATGATTTCACCTTCCAGTAACGACTGGAGTTCGATATTTGCATGCCCAAATGTTTTACGGTCTTCAATTCCTCCGTATATGTGTATGACAACGGGATTGTCAGTATCATGGGATTGAATACCGCAGGAACCCTTGTAGCGTTTACATAGGGTGTCGATTCCTTCGCGTACGACTTGAAAACGGCGAGTAGATATGGTGTACTTTGCGTGATATACTGGTTGGATTGAAACAGGGGTATTCCCAACACAGGACTGTGCCGCCCCATCCAAAGCTATCAAGCCTGATAGAAGGCTCGAGTCTGTGTTGAAGTGAGCAAAGGCGAGAACTTTGGACTGAGTTTTGTTGTGTGACAGAACGTCAAGGAAGTTTAAAGCGCCATGATTTGCCAAGAGCACGCGGAGATCTTCGACGGGAGAACCGGTGTAGGTGAGCTGCCCCAGTGTCACCAAGGGACTCTCCAGGCAAAATTCCTGGAGGCTTTGTGTGTCGGTGTCACTTGGTAGGTTGGTGATTTTGACAGCAAAAGAGTCCTTTTGTTTTGGCCGAGGCCTGTGGAATGATGCCTTCATCTTTCGACCTCCAAAGGATAACCCGTCCATACGTTTTTCTTGTTCTTTGGCTATTGTTATCGTTGGATAGAAGGCCCAGGCGAAATAGGTCGGAACGTTCCAAGAAACCTTCAGTGTGCGGCTGATCAAGGGCAATACGAACCTCTCCGGTGCAATAGTGTCTAGTCGTGCCGTTATGACCATGGAATCGTATGTCTGGCCGTGCAGTTTCACGGCCGCATCATGAGCCTGTGACAGTTCTGGAAACTCTATTGTTGCACTTGCGTATGTTTCATCGAGGCCAACAGTAATATCATCGATCTTCCCAAATAGACCAGCAAGATCTTGCAATTCTGCGTGTGTGATGAAGGACGAAAGGTTTGACAGGATAATGCGACGCGATTCAGATGCGGTCACGATGTTGGTTGGTTGACACCCAGAATCAAACTGAACAGTACAATTGAACATCAATCGCTCCACAATTTCCTCGATTTCCTAAAAGAGTCCAAGTCAGAAATCCAGGTTTATTTACCTAACCACATAACTTGCCGTGTTACGATCTATCTGTGGCATTGTTCCATAGTCGGCATCGGGTTGCTGCTCCTCTGTGGTATTGCCTTCAGGGGACTATCTCTGGGTCAGGCCAATAGAGAGAAATGATTACTGGAGACTAACCAGGCTACGTACTCGAGGCTCTGGAACAGAATCCGAGGGAGTTATGTGTAGGTAAGGACACCCGTCGCCATTAAAACAGTACCCTTGACCAAAAGCCTTACAGGGAGCATCGATACGAAGAGGGATGTGGGTTTCCTCAACGTCATTTGGCCACGGTGTGTCCCATGTCTTCTCGTCATCATTAGGGGACTCTGGTCTCGTTTCGTGTACATCCACTGCTCTGTCAGGCTGGGTGTCGGAGATGACTGGAGTAATAGCACCAGTAGGCTCATTGGAAATTTCCCAAGTGGCTTCCCGAATCGTTGGATCCTCAGGAACTTCTGCGGCCTTACTTTGGGTTTGAATATCCTGTGAATTGGAATCAATGTCGTCATCGTAGCGATTCTGGATAGCCCAAGTAGATGAACCACTTTTAGAAGTGTTATGACGTAAGTTGCAATGTTCTCCTTTCTTACAGCCTCCTTTCGAGTAGAACGGGCATAATTCAGGTTCCGGTATAGCCCATGGCACTGCCCAAGTATCTTCATCATCCATGAGCCAACCGCTATCCGTTAGACGCGGCTGCTTGTCCCCTGTTAGGTCAGCAGACGGATCGTTGATTGTATCATCGCCCCAACTCTCTCCAGAAGGCTTATCTTCAGCGGCGTCGCTTCCTGGTGCGTCCCCCCCGTCATTGAGATCGGGCTTCGGACTCCCCCATTCATTCACGAATGATCCACCCCATTCGATGGAACTTTCTACTGTCGTGTGCGTGTTCTCTGCCGTGGACTGGACGTTCTCTTCATGAAGAAAACTACATTTATATCCTTGTCGACAATTTCCTTGCTGGAAATACTTGCAGATTCGTTTTTGGTATTGATTTGCTCCGTTATGGTTCCATCTACCTTGGGTATCACTGTTGCCAAATATGCTTCCGGAAGGTCCGCCATGCAGTGCTATAGGTGTACCCACTGTTTCATGAAGGAATTGGCACCCGTTCCCGTTTCGACACCTTCCTTCTTGGAAATACCTGCAAGGACGGTTTTCAGCACCCACAGTTGCACTGACACCTTTGCTCCAATTAGTATTTTCGTCCTCATTGTGGTCATGTTCCCTCGGCGTATCATGGCGAAAGTAGCCAACATCATCTCCCTCACGGCGGTCCTCTGTGAGATATTGGTTATACACAACCACCGGACTTTGAGGGGGAGGTGTCTGTATGTCGTCGTTCTCATCCCACCCCGCCGAAAATTCCAGGGGCGCAGCAGGTAATCCAGTGGAAGGAACATGAAGATACGGGCATGCACTCCCGTTGCGGCAGGTTCCAAGCGGGTAGAACCTGCATGTGCCAAATGCTGATGTAGATGGTTTGTAGTCTGCCCGTATTTCCTGAGCGCGTGAGCTCCATAGGGTGGGTTGCGCATCACGGAATAGTAGTGCATACTCGTTTATAGTCAAGGAATGTCGGAAAGTGCAATTATCCCCTAGATTGCAACGGGCTTGTGCGAAGAACTTGCAGAATGCTGTCGTAGGATCTGCGAGAGGATCTGCATAGTCTGACCAGTGTGGAATAAATTCAGGCAACTCCACAGATACTTGGGTCTCTTCATCATGAGCTGTTTGTTCCTCATCTAGATGATTGGCTTGGTCTCGGTTTTGATTGATATCGGGAGACTCTGATACGTTTTCTGCCTCTAATACGTCACCCTGCCAGTCATTCACATCCCGATGATCGGCTAGATTTTGGGATGCATCTGGGGTGGAATTGGTGATGGGTTCGTTAGCATTGGAACTTATTATGTCTTCCGCGACGGGCTCTACGTCAAAATCCGGAGCTAGCACTGGTTGTGGCTGGCCCTCAGAGTTTGCAATCTCATCTTGATATTCAAAGGAGCTTTTTGACGAAGCATCACCGTGGTGGTCATCCTCAGGATGCTCAAATATCTCGTCAAAGTTACAGGAAGGAGTGGTGGGGGAAGGGCTATTTTTCAGTATTTGGATTGAAAACTCCTCGAGAGCTGGTGCCAGCGTTGAGGACTCAGCTTGAAGACCTGTCCCCTCGCTTTGATGTTCTATGAAAGTTTGTGGTGAGGAATCGGCATCGTCCTCATCCCTGGTATGTCTGGTAATCTCGCCGAAGTCGGTGGAAGGAAGGTCGTTTGTGTTCACTCTGATCCCCTCTGGAGTTGAAGTCGGCGCTACAAGCCGACCTGCAATGCCATCCATCTCATCTCGATGTCCTGAGATAATTTTTGGCGAGGCACTATCATCACTAATATCCTCAGGAAACCCAACAAGTCTGTCGAGGTCGTGGGGAGGTATTATAGAAGACTTGCCAGCACTTGCTTGGACTGGGGATTTGCGATAGTCACTCTCTGAATCCGGTAAAGAGGAGGGGCTGGGCAGATGTTCGGTCCCGTTCGGATGATCCACACTAGATGAACCCGGATGAAGAAAATGGCACAGTTCACCTCTTGAACACTCCCCCATATTCCAATACCTGCAAACTATTGGCGGGTCTGTGCTGACGCGAAGATGGGCTCGACCTAATTTTCTCGTGGTTAGCACTGCTCATAGTGATTTAGTAGACGATGAATTCTTTACCAGATCCCTCATTACCGCCATGTGCAAAAGTACATGCGCTGCCCTTCCTACACAGACCCCTGGCATAGAATACACACGGCGGCTGATTAGCCAGCTTCCTCGGCAAAGGCTTGTGGGTGGCAGGGCCGTCGTTCGGGGGCGGGGGGATTTCATGAAGATTTGCACAGTTATCAGGAAAGACACAGGTCCCTCTTTGAAAGAATTTGCAAAATTTTGGTGATGGGGGGGTCACGGTAGGCGCGGGTGTGGGCGCCCGACTCGAGTGTGTTTCTACCACATGAGAAGATGGGCATTCCGATCCTCGAGTGCACGTATTGCTGATACAATCGGTGCAAACATTATCTATGTCTGCTATCACGACCATCAGAGACTTAGTTGAGGGTTTGATATAATGGGGGTTGGGGATCGTCTGACCCCCATGCGAGCATGAGCCTCGAGGCGGGAGAACTTTTATTTATGCGCAAAGGTCGGCCCGTCAGCAGCGCTCAGCCCAGAACACGGTCACATGTTCATTTCCAGTACAAGGCTGGCTGGCCAGTGGCCGCTGCACGGCACGCCTTGAAGTTATACTTTACTGCAGCTTTTTCAAGTTCCATTCCCAATGGCCCGCTCAAAGACGAGCTTCGGACTACACATACATAATCGAATACATAGAAGGTGTACTACCCTTGCACTAGTGCCAACTCGACGACTCAAACAACCTTTTCTACCCCAGCAGGGAATTCATATCCTCCCTGACGGCGAACCTATAAAGATTTTGGGTCGGTGATTTAGCAAGAAGTCAGGAGGGGCCTTACCTCATCAAAAATTTCCATCTCCAAGAGACTCTTATTATGCCCCCACAGAGCACTTTCCTTCTTCCCATCTCGAATGCACCTTGCGACTTCATCTGCTTGGAAATGCCAGCCACCACCAATATATTCAAAAAACCTTCGCTCTTCTCTTGTTACCGCTCCATTCTTTCCAAAGTATGTTATGCTGAATTCCTTAGGACAGTAAATCGGTGCACGAATAGCGATGGTTCCACGCTCGAAGCGTATTGTAACACCTGGGTCAGTTGCGTTGAGATTGATGTTGCATGTCAAAACGGCTTGGGCAGCGAGTTCAGACGAAGAAAATGTTAAAGTGAAGCATGTGGTTCGGTCGACGTTGGTAAGTGGAGTTTTCACCATTGTTCCAGTTATCTTGGAAGGCCCGCTGAGGTTATTCTTTGGATTCTCATACAAAGCTACAATAGCCTAGAATGTCGCATCAGCTGTCAGCGGTGGTATCGGTTCTAAGCAACTTACCCAGATGAGGGGATAGGGACCACTGTCAATGGTACATATCGACCTGGATCATACAACAATAGAAGTACAGAGCAACCTACAGATCAAGTAAAGCCCCGCCCCCAAGACTAGGATCCAGGATTCGGTGAGTTTTCGGAATATCTGATACATTCATCACTCATTGAAGTAGATATCATAAAACGATACTCCAACTCACTGTGGATATCAAAATCTCCTGACAAGTCAGCATGAAGAATGATGGGCGCTCCAAGCGACCCATCCTCTATAATCTTCTTGACTTCTAGAGTCAAAGGTTGAAATCTTGTCCACAGAGCTTCCATGAAAAAGACATTGTGTTCCTTCGCAGCAGAAAGGAGGGAGCGCAATTCTGCAGAGTTAGAAGTGACCGGTTTTTCACATAAAACATTCTTCCCAGCTTGGATGGCGCTCAATGCATTTTCATAATGGTACGTATGGGGAGTTCCTAGTCACGGGATCAGTATGTATCAAGAGGTGCAAAGAAATCAAAGCGATTGCCTATATAGATGGCATCGACGTTCTTGGTGGAGAGAGCGTCAGGTATAACCATAAGCCATAAACATTAATCAAACCTGGTCTGTGTAGACGCCCTCGTAGGAACCGTAAGCTTTGATCGCCTTATCTCCTTCAGCTACCTGATCGATAAACTCTTGGGCTTTTTCGACGGTGCGTGACCCAACAGCAACAACTTTGTGAACAACGTCAAGAACATCGCGACTGTACGAGGACGATTCGAAATAATTGAGCTAAATTCAAGCACTTTCAACTGACAATTCACGTTTTGGGGTCAACCAACAGATCCTACGGTGGGAAAGTTAGTAAGATGGTTTAGTCATTGACCTCGCTTTGTACCTTGACAAAACAGGTCGCGATTTTCCCCGTAGAAATGATCCCCCAACGAAGTTGAATACTTTGAGTAGTCATGATATGGAGTTATGTTTGACCAGAAAGATGTGTGCAAGGAGGCCTGATTGAGTCATGAGGGCGACAATCGTCCCGGCACCGGGCCGGCACCTTCATTGTTCATCAAAATGAAAACGAATGTTTAAGTTTGCATGCGATGATGGATAACATACCAAGTCTATCAGCGATTTCCGAAGGCCCATCTCATCCAAATTCTTTGCTGGCCCAAGTCCTCTCAATTCTCTTTGAACCTTCCCCTATCCTCATATCGACTCTTGAGCCTCAACTTGCGATAACCTTATCAAGTAGACATTCTGTTACAACGTATTCAGAACTCGTAGATGAAGCGATAGCCGCAATTAGTGGCTGGGACACAACATCACGATCGCAATTTATCGCTGGTCACCCACGGATCGGCGAAAGTAAAAACCTCTCCAGCTTAAGTGCGAGAGAGCAAGGGGCCAACCATAGTGCACCCACACCGCCTGTCGTTTTAGCCCGTCTCGCGCACCTCAATTCATGTTACGAAGTTATATATCCAAACTTACGCTATATCACTTTTGTGAACGGAAGATCTCGACCAGAGATTGCAGTGGAGATGGAGAATCTATTGGGTTTCGAGCACTCTTTGTTGCCTGATGAGCCCTCACTCAACAGTCTACAAACTGAGGAGATCATGGGCAAAACGTGGATGGATGAACTGCAGAGGGCTATTCATGATGTCGGAGATATAGCGAAGGCCAGATTAAAGGCCTTAGGGGTAAAATGAGGTTCGCTCTTGTTTAGTCAATCTCATAAGGGTATATTTGTACTCAACTACATGCATTTCCACCAGCTCTAGGAATGGGTTGTACACTTAAATACTTCTCCGAATAAAAATAGCGCCACCCTACTGATCAAATCGATTGGCTAGCTTGCCTTGCCCTCAATTCCCGAGCTGCTTTCATCTGCGGATCGCCCTTGAGTAACAGAGCGACGCGCTGAGATCATACGAATTTACCTGTTGAACCTTCTGCTTCCTTTCTAACCATCCTGGAATTTCTTTGTTCAGAGCATCTACCATCTCGTTCACGAGATTAGCGACTGTTTCGGCTTCTTTTGCTTGTGCGAGCCGGTCGCTTTCACGTTTCTTTCTTATGGCCTCCATCCGGGCTCTATGTCGGCGTTCCTGCTCCTGGGCCCATTGCTCCCGCTCCTTCTTCCTCCGGTCTAGATCTTCAGAGGAGGGCCATCTCTCTCGATATAAACGAACGTTGTACGCCTTTGAAAACAGAATTAGACACGATAACGCTATGTTTAAATACGGGAAACACCTGGCGCTGATCCGGGTCGCTCAATATTTCGAAGGCATTATACACCTTATAAGCAAAGAGTATCAGACCCGGGTGTGGAAATTAGCCGAAACTAAAGCACCTTGCGAAACTCTGCTTCAGCGATTATTTTCTCTTCTTCAGTAGCTCCAGGGCTTAGCTTGTCAGGATGCGTCTCCAACAATTTGCGTTTGTATGCTCTCCGAACTAGATATTCGTTCGTTCGGTTAGTTGGGGGATATGTTCAGGATACTGGCGACTAACCATCTTCAACCGAAGCCGAAATTTTGACTCCTAAGATGTCATACAATGAGATATATGGGGGATTTGACATAAGTTTTGTTATTTGGACCACGCAGTTGATGCTGATGCCAAAACCAGCATCAGAAAGCTCAAAGGTACAATGGAGAGGAGGGGAGATCAAGTTGAACTTGTTTCCCATCACAAATCGAGAATAAACGGCCACGTGATTGATAGTAAACCGCGCATTTTGATCGATCATTTGGATTTGATCGTGTTGCGTACTTGTGAATTAACTTGGAATTAACCTCGAGTGACCTGGCATATCACGAATCACAATGAATCGGAAAGGAGCTTGAAAGTACTTGTTTTTTATTGCTTGGACGAGCGCCAACGCGCTAAGCGATAGGTATGAAGACTTGTTTATTTGTCTTTTCCTTGTCGAGGCGAAGCAAAGGGCTGCTATCGATTATGGCTTTCATAGTTCCAATCGGAAACCCGTTACGATGTGTTCGTTATAGTAGGTCCAATATATCCAGTGGGGTCTGGTAGGTTCATCACTATTACAGTGGGTCAACAAATAGTATCTTTTCGGGGGTTGATAGATGCAAGGCCCAGAAAATTACCTCTTACCAGTCCTCGCTGACCGTTAAGACGGAATCACCACCTGAAGCTAGCGATCATCTCCAGTCAAAGGGTCTTCGGAGTTTTTTGAGGGGAGGCGGCAGTCGCATATTGTAAATTAGGAACAAGCTTCGCACCGAAATCTAAGGAGTTATAATTCAGAGTTCACCATGGTATATCTTGGGAAGAACTCGCATAGAAAACCCATTTTCACTTGCATCGCAGTAGGACTCAGATCGGTGAGTACCAATCGAAAATCCGCCCACGAATTTCTTAAAGCTTTAGAGAAAGAGGTAAGCAATGGCTTAGGTTCAGCTGACAACAGACGCAAATTCAAAGTTGATTTCCTGATGAGATATGGGCCTGAACTATATGTGCAGTGTGCAACAATGCAAGTCCACGTTGGGGATAAAGCTTACGTAATGCAGAAGATGATGTAATGGTCCTTGAAGTTTGCGATACGAGGAGCTCTAGTAAGACTAAACTCCTATCCTACCCTTAAATCTGCAGGCCAGTTGTTATTCGAAAAAGCCGTGCAGCTGTCGAGCTAATATTGAGGGGGAGAGAGAGAGAAAAAACCCGAACGATAATGGACGCTGTCGAGAAAGCGAATGCTGAGAGACAAAGACGATGGTTAGTGTCCGATGACCCCCCCAATCCGTCTGTCGGTCTGAAAATATCGCTAGGGTAAAGGACCAGAAAGTTGGTGAGGGTACATATGCAGTAGTCTACCGAGGTCAGTACATTCTTATATCAAAGTTGACCAGGTCATAACGGCGGGTACAGGAAGGGAAGCTGTTACTGGCCGTAAGGTCGCTATCAAGAAGATCAAGGTCGGACAATTTAAGGATGGATTGGATATGTCTGCTATCCGGGAAGTCAAGTACCTCCGAGAGTTACACCACCAGAACGTAATAGAGGTACGATGATTTACCAGAGTCTGGTCTCATGGTTGACTTTGTTTAACTCAGCTCCTCGACGTTTTCTCATCCAAGACAAATCTTAATCTTGTTCTAGAGTTTCTAGACTCAGACATGGAGATGATAATCAAAGATAGATCACTCGTCTTTCTGCCTGCGGATATTAAGAGCTGGATGGCCATGACGTTTCGGGGACTTGAATTCTGCCATCGTAATTGGATATTACACCGCGTAAGGTTTCTTCCGAACCCCCAATATACTATACATTCATTGAGAATATTTCAGGATTTAAAACCCAACAATTTGCTGATAGCTTCAGACGGACAACTTAAGATTGCTGATTTCGGTTTGGCCCGTGACTTTGCTGATCCTGGCTACAAGATGACATGTCAAGTAATCACTCGGTATGGTTCTTCCCCTCCGTCTGGTCTTATTGACTCATGTAGCCCATTAGCTGGTATCGCCCACCAGAATTGCTCTTTGGCAGTCGTTATTACAGTTCCGCAGTTGACATATGGTCGGTTGGCACAATTTTTGCCGAGCTTATGCTTCGCATTCCATACCTTCCAGGGGAGAGTGACATGGACCAATTAAAGACTATATTTCGAGCGCTCGGGACACCAACAGAAGAAGATTGGCCGGTGCGGCCCTCAAATAATATGATTAGCCTTTTTGTTGACAACATCTACTAGGGCCACACCAAGTTACCTGATTATATTCCGGTTGGCCAGTTCCCCAAAACACCCCTCCGGGACCTCTTCACGGCCGCTAGTGCCGACACGCTAAACCTTCTTAGCAAATGTTTGATTTATGAACCTCGGAAACGGATCTCTGCGAGAGACGTGGGTTCTCTCTGATTGACCTAAATATTTCATCTAATAACCTATTTAAGGCATTATTTCATTCATACTTCACTGCACTACCATATCCCTCCCACCCGTCTAAACTCCCCAAATGCAACACGGGTTTCTCTTCACGCCCCCTGGAAGAAGTAGATGGAAATGTTGAAATGAACACCACTGGCCCTGGTGTCAAAGCCAACAATAGCAGATTAAAACGAAAACTTTCTTCGCCCCACGACGACTCTAAGACTCGTACTATTGCACGTCGCTTGGACTTCACAAAACAGTCACCAAGCTCATGAGTACAGTAAAAAGACCATGTATAACTTGGAAAAAGACCACCCCCATGTCTATAATCTTTTGGTATGTATGTAGCGCCCACAAAGTTTAGGTGGGAATAAATGTACAGGTATTTATTGGTAATGAATGAATGATAAAGGACCCATGAATAACATCCATGGGATGGCGAAAAGAAACCCATTCTGAAAGTAAGTATGCAGTGACTGATAAGAGTGGGAGGCGCGGATATCATCGCTGAGTATCACATATGTTACATTTATCAATCGCGGTCGCCGGGTTTGATAACATGCATGTTGAGCACGTCCAATTAGCCCCATCACCGGCGGGTTTCATTCCAGCTGCTGCCCAGTCAAATGCCTTTACTGGAGGAGCAGCCTTTGCCGAAGGGGCTGTCTTGAAGTCGAAAAAGGGTAGCGCAGATTTGGCAAGTGATTTGGCTTCTTCGCGCGCTTTAGAATACTGCAACGGGAAACGTTGCGTATTGGTTAAAACGGAGAAAATAAACGAGGGCAGTGCGTCGACCGGCGTAGCAAGCGCTGCCTCCTTTGGAGGCAATGCTTCAATTTTAGTCGGTTGAATCAGCTGCACCTGTTTACTTGTTGTATTTTCAGGGACTGTAGCTAGAGTTGGCGGGATAGGGATAGCAGGGGCTGAAGCGGAGGCCGGAGATGGAGCCGTTGAACTTCCTGCTTCCGGCTGATAGCTATATCTTAGTTTGCTGGGTTCCTTCGGTGTCGAAGTGGTTTTAAGCCCGGGGAAGATGGATCTTCCTGTCGTTTTACTGGGACTTGTCGCACCGGACCCTAGTGACGATGCACTGGGTCCTTCAGGAGGAACAATGATGGTCTGTGCCTTTTCTACCGCGACATTCTTGTCGACCTCTCCCACTATCATGATACCAGGAGATGGAGATGGGGACGGAGACTTTCTCGCTCTTGTACTCGCCATCCCTCGTCCGTTCAGATAAGGCTTAACCTTTTTAGATATACGTTTTTTTTCATCGTCATCGTCATCGTCGACTTCCTCCACAACGTAGGCAACTGGCTTTGTCGACCCTGAAGATTCCATGTCTGAAGGGGAAGGAGATATTTCAGGTGATGCAGACGGGGGAACCTTCTCGAAATGTGTTGGGGGCTTTGATCGTTTGCTTCCCTAAGATTGAAAAACCGTCCGTCAGTCTTTCCGAATAAAGAGACAGAAGTTTACCTTGGGAAGAGTTGCCTCAATAATGGCTTGCGGTGAATATTCCTTCTCTTTCACTACCTCTGTCTTCTCCTTGCCTTTGTCATTTTTCACCGCAGGAGCAGCAGGTCTCCCTGTTGCTCTGGTCCTCTTTCCAGTCCTGGACTTCGTGGTTACTGCCACCTTCCCAACGGGACTGGCAGTTTGATAAGGGTTACTAAGATCAGGCTTCTTTGGAGGGGTTACCTCCTTAATCAACTGCGCCATAAAGTTTGCTGCCTTCGTTTGTTTCTGTGGAGTTTTAGACTGGGAAGGCGGAGAATCGCTTGATGATCCCGAACCTCCCGACCAAGCCTGTCGCAAGGGAGAAGGTACAGCAGGAACAGTTGGTTTTGGCGGAAGTGCAGGAACACGAAGACGGGAAAGGGGGGGTGCTCCATTGGACTTAGATGACCCGTTTGGAGGTCGTAGGGGAGTGGGGGAACCACTAGATACAGGGAACGGTAATGAGTGCGCCTGTGTTGACCTTGTTGGCGATGGATCCGGCGCAGAAGAGCGGAACGGTGCTTTCTTTGCATCACCATTGGTGTTGGATCCACTTGGAGATGCTAGTGAGCTGTCAGCTTCTTCTCCAACTCTTCTTCTTTTTGTATCTGCTTTGGGCGATTCTTTCACAGAATCACCCTCTTTCAGAATAATTCTATCGCCGGTGGATCGCGAAGGTCCAAATGCAGGTGAAGAATATCGGTTCCGAGAACGGGCGAGTTTGGCACTACCGCCACCTTCCCACCTATATACTCCATTGGGATTTCTAGAAAGAGTTTTGCGAGGCGATGGTGTGGAAATCGGCGCAGGTGATGTGTTCAGACCAAATGTGAAAGTGTCGGTGTTGGCTTGGAAAGGTGTATTTCCTCGGGATGGGGTGCTCGAGAAACGAAATGGTTCCGGTTGTTCAGCTTTTGAGGAGTCGAAGTCAGTCTTGGCAGAATATCGGGCAGAACTATACGCACGAGGGATGCTCTGTCTAAGAATTGAACGTAAACCCTCCATTTCGAGGGAAGTAATTGGTTTCCCAACACGATCACTTATGAATTTACCAATATCATCAAGAGCTTTTTCAGGTGAAGGATGTTCACCGAACCCAATAGAATGGCTGGGTGGTGTTTGTGGGGGTGCCCGCAGAGGCGGCAGAGATGGATTTGCCAATTGGGAGGACGGGCCTGCAACGGCGTTTGGTCTATCATAGACACCTATGTCCTGCATCATCTATGGGAGTATTAGAAGACATTCAAGTGTAAATTGAAACGCTTGCTTGTTGTCCTCGGGCAGATAGAGATTGTGCCCCATGTGAAGATTCGCTGCCAAATGACTCCTCGGCACTATCGTCATCATCTAAACTGCTCTGGGACCCAGAAAAATCGGCTGGAGATCGTGAGCGCAAGGGGTTAAGATAGCTCAAGAATCCGGTGAGACTCCACGTCTAGAACAAGAAATTATCCATCAGCAAAGTGAGCAGGAAACGCTTAGAAGTGGGTTGGTCACCGATTTTTTCGCAGGTGGCCTTGCATAAGGAGATTGAGCAGAGCGTGATCTCGCTCGTCGATTATTCGTTGTACGTATGGCGCTCATGATGGAGCGATTAGAGACTAGGGACCACTGTCGGAGAACAAGAACGGCTCAAAATTGGACAACTCGCCACAATGGTCAAAGCGAGGCAGTCATAAGGGCCGGCTTTGTGGTAAGTCACGTGGCGTTCCAATTGTCCTCCGCCATCATCCGCAACGACGTCCAAGTAAAACAAGCCGCCATGCCACAAAAAGTCGTCGAGACCCCTTACCCCCTCATTGACTCTGACCCTCATGCGTCCCGTGTAATACGTTACATGAGGCCCTCGGATTATGCCACATGGGCCGCCGCAACCGCTGCCTTTCCCTCAGCACTCTATCTTTGGGGTGCGTCAGGCTCTCAGCTGCTCTCTCAACATTCTCTAAGCCGTTTACAGAGATGGCAGACCCTGCAAAGTACAGGATGAGAACCGCACTTCGCCTTGGAGGTTTCCTCGGCTTTGTCGGGGGATTCCTCCTCGCATATCAGCGCTCAAGTGGTGAGCAAATCAAATGTCTCTATTATGATTCCATCCCCACCTCATCTCTTTCAAAGTTCGCTTCTGGGGTTGGTCAGAGAATAAACGAGAAGAGGAGATGGATCTTGAGGAACTCAGACAACGTGCAAGGGAAGGGAAACCTTTATACGGCGAATCGCCTCAACCACTCTGGGTGCAAGGCACCGCATACCGGAATTCGGCCTATTCACAGCTCAAATTTTGTACGTGCTACCCTGGTTTCTGGAACTTACTACTGATACATTCCGCCTCAGCCGCGTTCCCAATGTGCGAAGTATCACTGTGGTCATACAAAATCTTAGACTAACTATCCTCTTCACCAGGTTTAACCTTGTGAACCATCCCCACCACGGTACAGACCCTGCAAAGTATGGCGCCGAATCCACTGAATCCAGCGAATAATCTCAATAAATGGGAAGAGGTTAAAGAGATTATAGAATATACATTTCTTGGTTCCGTCATCGTGATCTTTCCCGTTTGCGTGACCTGTCATTTCAAAAAGTCAAACATTCTATTTGGAAAGTTAGGTACATGTTAGACGACTAGTCAACTCACTTTATGTTACGGTGCAACCACAGGCAATTCAATTGTCCCCCAAAAAATATCTTAAATCACAAACTTCAACACTTGAACAGCAGTGCCGAAAGTGGGGACTGCGTTCCAATCGCCTCCATGGCCACTCATGAGGATAAACTCTGACCACCTGATTCATTGACGCCTGACTGAAGGATAATTGGCCTCCCGAAGCGGGCTCTCAGAACCTTGCGTCAACAACGCGCAGAAAATGGTGCAAAATCTACTAGACCTGAACCGATCTGTCTATATAAACTGAACAGGTGCATGACTACTCTACCAGACGATATTTTCTCAACATCCGGTCTCCTAGTAGCTTCTGCATAACATCACTCCTGAGATGAAGCGATACGTTTACTTTGTTATCATACCACTGATCAATGTCGTTTCGTCTCACAACAGCCTCCATGATTTGCATACAGCCATCCACGCTAGGCATCACAGCCTCAACATGACCAGGGAACCCCGTGCCAAAATCGACTTCACGGATGCCCAATTGAAGCCAAGATGTGAATATAATATTACGTCGGCCAAGGAAAGCATTCCAATGTCGTTGGGGGTTAGATTCGAAAGCTAAATCGTGGAGGTATGCCGAGAAAGTAGTAGGATTGAATAACCCTAGTGAGGAACGAATGGACGAGGCTACTTTCCCTAAAGTGTCATCAGAGGCCTGGTGGGCCATCAGGTCAACCTTCATCAAGGTGAGAGGTGACCCAAGGTATCCTTTTGGAAGTGGGGGATCGATTCGAGTCCTGGCGCTGATAGAAATGTCCAAGTGATGAGTTTCGTTGTCGCCCAATCCCTGGGCGCGTATGATTAACCTCCATACATGCGCTAGCAGTGCATCCAAATGGCTCACACGGGAAACGGAGGAAGCATCTTCCCACATTTCACGTAGCTCATCAGGAGTGAAGGTTATCAGACAATGATCAACTGGAGCCGTGATGTCCCACCCAGCCCAAGGCAGGGGAGTTCCCATTGATCCAACGTCTTTGGGTTGTATTGTGCGAGGTATAACTGTCGACGACCTAAATGGTGCAGGACAACCATCGGCCGATGCCCACCAGTCATAACGATGCAGAGGCAGGGCCCGCGACATTGCCAGTAGTGCGGAGTCTGGCTGGGGTGCCTCTATGTCTCCGGCAGCGGCTCGATCTAGGAGAAGGGGATCGAAAACTGGGTATATCACAGGAGGTGGGGTACCGGCCATACTGGCCCGGCAACTGGCAGCCCAATCACGCATAAATTGTAGCAAAGTATGGGCATCGGCGAGAGGGTGGGCCAGTTTCACGGCTACAGCAGTGCCCCCTTTGATAAAATTTGTGACTTGTATAATCATACAAGGGCCAGGCAACCCTTCGGACTCGATTGATTCGTGTAGGGCTAAGGGAATAGTCGAGTCAAGTAATTCTTCAGTAAGTTTATTAGCGCTGCAAATTCCGTTGACCATTTCGCCCTCCGATGTCAACGACGACACATCTTGGGAGGAGTAAGAAATAATATATTCTATGCCTGGATCGTCTGCGGTGCCATACGTTAGCATCAACCGCCCATGACGATTTGTGTGGCTGCCTTGGGCGTCATACGGGGCCCAATGCAACCGGCCGGCCCATTGAGGATATTCCTTTATTACCTCCTTCAGACCGGAAGTCAGTTGATTGATAGGTATGGTATTCTGGTAGATCCATATACAGGCGGTTGGCGCGAAACGCAGTACTGTGGCGTCGAGGATGGAAAGAGGACTGCAGCGTGCATTCAAAGGAATATCAGGAAAAAGGCGATCCCGAGAATTCATGTCTGAAAGTTATAAATTCCTGCCGATCAAGATGCTTCAGGAACAATCAAGAAATATTCTTAGTGTCACGGGAAAAGTGGGTAGAGGAATTATAGGCTCACATGGTTCTTGACAGTGTGGTTCAACGAAGTGCGGTAGAAGTACAAGAGTGTTAGGAAACTGACCAACTGTGATGATTCAGCGCTTATCTGCGGCGACAGGACCGCATGGTGAGTAATACGTTATATCCGGAAAGGGCGTTTTAATGGCAGTGGAGCCATGGAGATTCGAAGCCAGGTAATGGGGATTAATGCTTCAGGTCAGATATGCATTCATTTATAATTGGGGTGAGAGTTGGTGAGAGTAGGCAACCTAAGATTTACTTTCTGTGGAAAGAACTTAGAAGCTGAATGATAGTGGTAAGATGAGAAAGATCCTTCATTAATGTCAAGGCAGGAGAATTCTAGGTATTTCTATCAGTCAGCTGGTTTCCATTCATTCGTACAATTGGACGGGCAGAGTAGAAAAGGACCGCGACTTATAAATAGCCCGCCGAGGATGTGGCGAAATACATGCTTATAAGAAGCCATATGTCGTTTAGCAAGGAAACAGATCCCTCACAATGCGACCAATACTCTCTTCAGTCCTGTTAGCGTGTATTGCAACTGCGAATGCAATTGCTGTAGAGACTAGGGCGACGGGTGGCTATATCCAAAATGCATCGGGAGCCGCGTCGTTCACTTTCTATAGTGGATGTGGAGCGCCGGGTATGTAATTCATGAACGAGGTGCAGTGCATATTGCTGAGGGATGTCGAATACGCAGCCTGCGGGAAGACCGCTAGTGGTTTCACAGCCGCAATCAATCAGCTCGCCTATGGCGCTGCTCCTGGGGCTGGAGCCGGCGATGCATGTGGTCGCTGTTTCGCCGTCACAGGCACTGCGGATCCGTTTTCACCAGCTTATACAGGTCCATTCCATTCCATCGTCGTAAAGGTGACGGATTTATGGTGTGTATCGAATTTCGTCGAAGAGGGCAGTTTGATCATGTCTATAAAACTTAGCCCGTTGGCTGGAAATCAAGTCGGTTGTTTTGCAAGGATATGATTATCGTCTGATATCTTTTAGGAGTGGTGCGGTCAAACAACGAGCAGCCAAAACAACCAACATGGAAAGGCTTTCCAGTATGTCATTTTTTCCGCATCAAGCAAGAAATCGAACGATCATGTTATGTAGCTTCGATATTTGCCAAGATACTGGAGGCGCCAATGCTTTCTTTCCATCAGGCCATGGAGCCTTGACTGGAACATTCAGCGAAGTGCCATGTAGCCAGTGGTCTGGTTCAGATGGTGGAGCATTATGGACTGGAGCATGCCTCAGTGGGGAAACGGCAGGAAACTGGCCCTCTGTTGGGTGTGGGAATAAAGGTAATTCACATCGAGCAAGGTCGGGATGTTGCTGACCTAATTCTCGAAAGGCACCGCGCCTTAAAGTCAGGATATAGAAAGACTAGGTACTTAGGATGATCGGTGAAGAGTGAGTTCGTCATTGAGTTGGTTGAGCTTTCGCATTCGTCGCAGCATTGTAGGATTAAGCTTAGGCCACGTGTATCTTGTCCTTCAAAAACAATGTCACCACGGCAGTTTAAAGCAAAGAGGTCTTTCACGTACACGTCACTCTGACTGGAAAGAAACGGACCATCTAGGAAAACTTTCCAGTTAGTTGTAGGCCCTAAATCGTAGATCCGTTCGTCGGGGAGAACTCGAAAAACACATCCGTTACGCGCCTCCGACATCTGAAGGTCGTCCGCACGGCGTTGCATATCGTTATTTTCCCCGAGTCCGATGCACGGCCTAGTATGATCTGGGATGCAAACTAGACGATCCGTACAAGCATTTGAATGTCTAGCAGGGGAGCGCTTCAACATCTCCACAGCTGTTGTACCCTGAAGAATAGACCGCGTTGTTATCACCGCAAGGCCCTTCCTAAAATTAATAATCAAGCACATTAGAGCACGAGAGTATATTCACCAGAGCAAAGACCGAAATAACCAATGCCGGTGCGGTAACAATAATAATTCGAAGGTGGGGTTGTTCAACCACCTCACCTGGGCGGCTGTGATCGTGGTCATTCGAGTTGTTTGTCAAGATGCGAAATCCAAAGAATACTCCCCAAGCCCATCGACCAATAGGCCCGCCAAAAAAAATCCATGAACCATACCAATTCCACCACACGTTTTGGGTCCAAGGGTCGGATCTTGATATTGCCAAAGCGAGGGAAATTTGACGCGTCAGGGTACGCACGGCAGGCGCGATGGCAATGGCGAAAGTCACTGGGGCGACGTAAAGCAAGCACAAGAAGTACTTCATTCGAGAAATTGTAACACAGTTCCCAAGCTGCTTCTAGTGTGAGTCGTGTATTGATAGAATCAAGTGGTCAATTTACCCATGGGCAGTGATGGTCAAATCCAAGTCTACACACGCCACATGTTGAACAATGATGGGCTCTGGGTGGCTTCCACAAGCCACTACATGGCTCCTTCAAGCATACCGCAAGATCCCCATCCCAGTTAACGCATTGGTATGGCTCCGATAAAGTTGAAGTATCATGCAAAGGGTAGCTAGGAACGTTATGCGTTCCGCGGCCACGGCATAAGGAGCTGTATAGAAAGATAATCGTCGCAATCAAGATGTTAATAACCACAACGTAAACAGCTACAACTCGTTAAGGGCTGGAAGCAAGTGGTGGGAAGCTAGTTGCTCACCTCCCCAGAGCCGCAGGTCATGGCGAAGTACGAGCCAGCCAACTGTGAACACAAAATTAGCCGAAAGACACTTCCAGAGGCAAAAGCAACACAGTACTAACTTCCAATATGAAAAGTAGATGCATACCACCCGTAGCTTGTGTAAATAGATTGAGTTCACATCAACTGAGTCATAACAGTAGGAATACCACACACACTATCATGATAAAAACAAGTATTTGAATGATTGACTCCACAAGCCTCTGGCCCCTCCGACCTGTAGGGGTTGCCATACGTGAGGCAAGGTGAGGCAGTGGACTGTCCAATGACTCGAACCCTGGGCCTTTCTAATGGGACTACTAACAAATATCTCACAACAGTGCCTTGATCCACTAACCCCCGATAAGTTGCATCGCGTTTTGAAGGACAGCATTGTGTCCCAGTCCCCAAGCCCTCCCCCCAAGACATGTTATCCTTTCCTGCTCCAAAGTGGACAGTCGCACTTTCTGCGGTGCCGAAATCCAAGAACACTGGCCCACCAGGCTCTAGATTTGGGCGGGTGGCCAGCCTCATCACCCCACGCGTATATTTATCTGACTACTTCACGGCACGCGACGTCGACGAACTTACTCGTCTTGGCATAACCCACGTCATCTCAGTCTTAGAACACGACCCGGTTATCCCAGATCTGATACCCGGGGAGCATAGACTACATATTCGAATTCAAGATCGTTCAGATGCGGATATTTTGACGCACCTTGATGAAACCACCAAATTCATTATTTCAGCCCTTGAAGAGAACGAGACGAATAAAGTCTTAGTATGTACCGAAACTCTTTCGACAGTAACCCACATGCTGATGGGCCGGCATATGTGACAGGTTCATTGCTTCCAAGGTGTCAGTCGAAGTGCAACGGTTGTTTGTGCTTACCTTGTTGCATCATCGGATATGCTGGCCTCGGAGGCTCTTGCACATGTACAGGCCAAACGGGGTATCGTCTGTCCGAACATCGGTTTCAGGAATCAGTTGGAAATATATGCCCAACGTTTCGTTGGAAAGCAATTCAGACGCGGGGAAAATAGAGTTGCTAGGATCAGTGGAGATATCGCTGAACGGATACGACAGCTAAGAGTCATCTCGCGGCCCACCTCAGGTGGTTGACAAGTGTCATTGGGCAATCTATGTTCGATCTGAGTTGCCTATTTCATAACATAGGGTAATGGTGTTTGACCACTAGGGTTTTCCTCTGTACTGTCATTGGTTTAATGTAAGTAATTATCAGAATAACAGTCCGAATCATGTTTCTCTAGGGCCTAGAATACCTATATGACATAGCGGGAATTCAAAGGTCGGGATTAAGATCTAGATCTAAATCAAAGAATTGTGGATGGGGTGCACGTATATCTTGTCGATATGGGTTTGCACCATGTCCCATATGTTGATTCATATCAGCAGCAGGTTTGGGAGAGACCGTTGGGGCTATTTTGAATTTAGATAAGGTGACGACTTGAGGTATTACAATACTCACGTCTTCCAACAGAATGAGTTTCTCCAAGGAGACCTAATGGAGCCTCCGCGTTGAGATGACCACGTCGCATCTTTTCTTCATTCGGGAAGGGGGGGAAGAACAGAGGTGGAGGTGGCTGCCCTGGTAGGGTAATATCTGGCATATTTGGGGGCGCCGACGTGAACGCGCTAATACTCTGTGCGTAGGCGAGAAGCTCTGGGTATGGAATAGATGCTATAGGAGATGTTTTAGAGCTGGGATAGTAACCGAGCACGAAATAATTGCCTTTCTTTGCTTCTTCGATAGCCTTGATCCTTTCTTCGCCCTCAGTGATCATTTCCTCCAGTTCTCGTTTACCGTCCTCCAATTCCGATGCAATCTCACGCCATCGAGCTTCGAGCCCCAGAATTTCGCTTTCAAGAGCTTCAATTCTTCGTTGTTTGATCTGATGTCTATGTGCAAGGTTGATCGCGTCTGACAACGCTTTATCGCATGCCAAGAACGAGGATAGTGAGGGCGCTGGGGGTGGTTTTGATTGTACTGGTGAAAGGGAGAGAAAAAGGGTATGTGACAATGCTTGCAACTCGTTCAAGGGTGCAAGCAAAATTGAGGACATAGATGAATCATCGTTTGCGGCCTTGGATGAGCCTGCGACGGCATTCGTTGCATTTGGTGGGGACATGGGCTTGGGCAACCTCCAAATTATCTGTTTGGCAGAAGCTTTAAGAACAAATACTCTCAGCCACTCGCGCCAAAACCATTACAGCAGATTACAGCGTTTGTTGTGGGTGTGCAGTCTAATGCATACTGATCATAACCAAACACTTCACTACGGAAATACCCCACACGAAGAGGAACTCTACGAGATTACAGAAGACGGACGTCTGCCTGAAGTAAACCCAACACGACCTGGGAAATATCAAGACGGTAGCACTATCGACTGGTTACACGAAAATGCCGCAGAACGTGAAAGAATCCAGAACCTTCGATCACAAGCAGGAGCTCGTGGAATAATCCTACCTCTCCTAGAAGCATCGAGACTGTGGTTTGTAGTGATCCTCACAGGCATGGGAATTGGCATTACTGGGGCCTGGCTGGATGTTTTGGTAAAATGGTATGTCCCCATTCTGAAAATATTGAGAGGTCATATAACCCTTGGCGGAGTTAGGTTGGGTGACCTTCGTGAAGGTCGTTGCTCTTACGGATTCTTCTACAACCAAGTGGCCTGCTGCAGTGGTCTAGATCGTGCGGACTCTTTGTTCATCCTACACTTCAGGCTGCTTATCCATAATCATAGCGGGAGAAATCTGCCGCGTATGGCAGACTTGGAGTGAATCCTTCAACGTCAAATCCCTATTTGCCCAGTCGTTACTTCAGTGCTCCATCTACGTTGTTCTAGCAGTGAGTACCTATTTTGAGTCGTTGTCGTTCTAACCAATCCATCGGTGGCAGATTGTTTTCGCTGGAAGTGCCGCAGTCCTAGTTGAAGCTTATGCACCCTAGTAAGTTCGAAATATATCATTATCATTACTTGAACTAGACTCTCTCTAGCGCATTTCATACAGGAAGTAAGCATTCATTAAGGTTAATACATACTATCTTGTCTGAATTATGTTTTGAGTCACTTAGTTCCCGAGATCAAAGCAGTATGTATTCTCTGTGTGACAGGCTATTCCAGACGAGTCAATCAACTTACACTACCCAGATCCTTGGCGGCTACGTGTTCGATGCCTTTTTGACACCCTGGACCCTCCTTATCAAAGCGTTGGGTCTAGCTCTTGCCGTTGCATCGGGCTTATCTTTAGGGAAAGAGGTTTGTGCAGCCACTCAAACTAAGTATTTCACGTTTAAAGTAGGTATAGGGTCCTCTTGTTCACGTGGCGTGTTGTATGGCCTATATGCTTTCTCGATTTTTCAAACAATTCAGATACAATGAAGGTGTGCATTATGATTCCAAAAACTAGCACAAACTTACAAGCTTATGTGATCACAGCCCAAAAACGAAAGCTTTTAGCTGCGGCGGCGGCGGCAGGTGTCTCAGTCGCCTTCGGAAGTCCACTAGGAGGTGTATTATTTGGTCTCGAAGGTATATCTTCATCTAGGTGAGACAAAGATATACTAATTCAGTGCAGAATTGGATGCCTTCGCAAATGAACCGGACGTTATGTGGAGAGGCTTCGTAGCTTCTGCGATTGCAGCCGTGTCACTTCAATGGGTAAATCCCTTTGGGACGGCGAAGCTTGTCCTTTTTCAGGTCTGCTCAAGCGCAGTCTATAATCAATTTTTAAGCTGAGGGTGTACAGGTAACTAACGCAAGCGATACCTGGCGAGCATTCGAATTAGTACGTGTTCTGGGTTCGATGCTCAGTCAGATCTCACATACTTATAGATTCCCTGGCTTGGACTTGGTGTGATTGGTGTAAGTAGCCTTTCAGGCATGGTGATACACGTTTGATGACCAAGGGCTGTAGGGCATCGTTGGGTCTATGTTGATCAAACTCAACATCGAGGTCGCGATATACCGCCGGAACAGCTATCTGGCAGAGTGGCCGATCTTAGAGGTGGTTTGTGCTAGTGCTATTACCGCCGGAATAAGCTATCTCGTACGTATCCTGCCACTGCGGTCATATAAATTTTGTCCCTAATGTGAAAGTCGAACTAGATTGTCTTCTCCAGGTAAGTGGGGGCGGAATGACAAGTTCTTGCTTTAATATAGATTTCTAGGGTCCAAGCATCGGAATTGGTTGCAAATCTGTTCCAAGAATGTGACCCGACTAAAGGAGACTATCATGGCCTTTGCAAGTGAGCCCCGCTCATTTTCAGGTTCTCAAAATCATTCTAATCACTTCTCAGCCCAACAGCCATGTGGGAAAACGTATTTCTGCTTGTTTTAACAGCAGCTGTCAAGGTCGGACTGACTGCTTGGACTTTCGGAATGATGGTAGGGATTATTGAAACAGCAATCATGCTAGTCATTTTTTGAAAAACACTTCCAGATCCCTGCTGGAATATTCTTACCAACGATTGCGATCGGGGCTTGTTTGGGACGTGCGGTTGGGCTCTTAACGTTAGTCCTCTTGGATCTATAGTTCAAAAATACTGAAATGGTTCAAACAGACAAGGCCTATATCGTGCATACCCAACCGCGTGGATATTTTTATCATGTCCCCCGGATCCGTCTGAGAGATGCATATCCCCGGGTTTTTATGCGGTATTGGGGGCTTCTGCGATGCTTGGTGGTGTGACTCGCATGACCAGTAAGGATTTATCACCCCAGGTTCATTATCAAAGCGACACTAACAAATACCAGTTTCGCTGGTTGTTATCGTATTTGAAGTGCGGTTTTATACTTGGTCCATTTCTCAATGCTCACCCTGGCTATCTTCACAGTTGACTGGCGCTCTGTCTCATGTACTTCCCATAATGATCTGCGTGATGACTTCGAAATGGGTTGGTGACGCCATGGGAAAGGATGGAATATATTCCGTTTGGATTGCCATGCGACGGTACCCTTGGCTTCCCCCTGTGGATTACCATGACAAGGGCGAGACAGCCGCTCACATCATGAAACCTCTGGACAAATTGGTTACCATCGAAGACGAAGGATTATCAATAGTAGATCTAGGTAGGTTTCTCTACATGCTTGCTTCACTCTGGAATTGAGGTCTCTTGTGTAGAAACTCTTTTGAAAGAATATGATTTCAATGGATTCCCTGTCTTACGACAAACCGAACTAATTGGCTTCGTCACTCGGGACAAACTCAAGCGAGCTATCGGTAATACACAGCATTGCATCGGCGCACAGAAAACTTAATCCATGTTCAGAATCTTTACAGACAGGAAAGGCCCCCGAGGGAACACGAAGATGTTCTTTCTCCCCTCGCCACTCTAGCCTCCCAGTCGAGAGCAGAGTAAACCTCTCGGAATCCCTCGAAGAGGCTGTCATACAACTTCGAAAGGAAGTCCCTCAGGAGCTTGTTGTGAACATGTTTCAAAAGATGGTGTGTCATTTGTTGGAACGCCTTCATCAATTACTCACTTAGGTAATTAATAAACAAAATAGAACCTTCGCCGGATTCTCTTTACTCGTAGTGGGAAACTGACGGGAATGGTAACAAAAACTGATATGGTTTCACTTCTTACGAGCCATTTCCCTCATACAGCTGCTTTATCACAGAAGCCTTCGCTCTCTTGATTAGATCATAAAATATATCCCCTCTATACTTATATTACTCTAATGCACAAGCTGCTGACACGCATGCTTAAATCGTTACTACTTTCGGGGAGAGTGAAGAGCGACCGAGTGCTAGGTGCGGTAAACTGGGGGCAATACTCGATCCATTTAGAAAAGTACAAGTACTAGTTACAAGCTCACACAATGGATAGGGAGATCTACCCAATTAGTGTCCTGCCTCCACAGAGCTTACCCGTGCATAGGCATGGAACGTTTAACGTTTATCCTCATCCGTGGAGACCTCCCCATCGTATTCTTCGTCTTCGTCTTCATCTTCGTCTTCATCGTCATCTTCGTCTTCTTCCATCGATTCTTTCAACTGTTTGGGCTTGGGAGTCAGAGAAGGACATGGAAACCTAAAACATTTCTGCCAACCATTTCAACCAGTTCATGACATTCATTGAGATGTGCCATGAGTATACCCTGCCCCTCTGGGATTGTCCCGTCTACACCTACAAACCTCCCATCTTGGCGCATCGAGTCAATTTGGAACAGGGCCAATTGATACTAGCATTTTCAGTCGTAAGAATAAGAATGTGAATAACACATGAATACAAAGCTGGGTGTCCAACCCGACGCTGTGCTGATCCCAAACCGAAGAAACGCACCGGATAAAGATCACGAGCGTTGAATGGCCCTCCATGTTTGAGGACCTCGTTGAGACATTTCTTTACCGTTGATAGTTTGTTAGCCTGACAATGCGATGAGTTACAAACTATCGGCACGACTTCGGAAGCATACTATAGGCATAAGTTCTTCCGAAACAGGCTCGCTCGAGGATAAGAGTCGATAGATGAGGCCGTAGCATCGTCTCAAAAGATACAGCAACACCTAACATATAATACGTTATAAATGGAGACGGCCTGAACAAGCAATAACCTACGTATTGTCCTGGTGGGCGATCCCCCTCCGCATCAACAAACTTCCCGTCGATTCGCATCTTGTCAATCTCTTGGAGGCTCAACGAGTAGTTCCACAAGTCCGTCTCCCTCAAACTCCACCGATGTGTGAGGACCAGGCTCTCTAATTCAGCGCGTATATCGCTGAGGCGGTCGTATATTGGTTTAAGTGACGATGCCACATGTTTGGACTCCTCGTTTGCCTTGATTTCTTGCGAAATTTCGAAGCATTCTTCTAATAGTGAGGAACATAGTGCTTGGGAGGCAGGAACGATGCCGCCTGGCCCGAGGAAGTTCCCATCAACACGCGTCCTATAGTGTGCGAGTACAAACAGTCAGCTTTTGTCGCAAGAGGGACCCGCTCTAAAAATAAACCATGGTGACAGATATGAGAACAAGTACTCAACGAATCAATCTTACGAAGCTCCTCTTGGAGTGGCTTGAGCTCCGCCCTATGTGACCCTTCTTTGGCAGCGAGAGCCACTAGTTGCCGACGGATAGTAACCAGCTTCTGGTGAATGGGTATGAGTTCAACTGATAAGACGGCCAAAGATTCTTGCAGCGATCGCAGAATAGCATCTGTAGATGGGCCATTGTGTACATAAATGATCCACACGACTTGGAATGGGGGAAACGAACCGCATTCATTTAATTGGCGCTCCAGCAATTTAATCAGTGGTTTGGGGTGTTTTCCACGTTCGCCATCGTTTTGAACGATTTGTCGGAGTTCGCCTAGCCGACGGTGGAATGGTGCAAGGTCAGACTCGTTGTACACCGCTGATTCGTTCATGTGATTCAGGATTTGCTGTGTAATCAGACGCGGTGGTGAGCATAAGTCATCGCAACCGACATCCTGGGAACCCGGATGGCTCGCCAGATAGAAGCGATTTCTTAAGATCAGGAAAGGGAAAGGATAGATGGGTTTCTGTGTACGATACGCATAGATGTGAACACTGACCCGCATAGAAGCTATTTGGCAATAAGTTGCCAGCGTATCCTTCGTCTTCCCAATCGTAAGGTAGAATAACGAGAGGAGGCTGAAGACATCAGCAAGCGTCGTGTCCAGGCGATTGTTGTAGGTAGTGTTGTCGTCGCGTACATCGTTTAGTTTCGTTACTGGAATAGGCAGTTAGGTTAAGTACATTTTGCCTCTTGGAGCTCACTTTGTTTGACTACCGCTTGATAGAGTGAATTGACATCAGCCGCCTTCACGTATTCCGCACGGTTCTTCTTCAACGCAGTTAGTCTATTTCGTATGCTATTGACTTGAGATTTCATTCAAAACCATTAGACAGCAACGCCTCACTTTATCACGGCCTCAAGAATAGGAAGTTCTGGAATGACGACATCAGAGCTAACTATATGAGGTGATATCGGCTACGGACCTTCTTGAGGAACAGGTGCAGCCATGAAACGGTTTATTATTCGATATAGGTTTGTAGAACGGCTGTAGCAATGCCGGATAAAGGTCCTGTGTGGAAGTTTGGACTCGAGGCTTTATCGAAATGGATCGATTGTTTCATATCTATTCGAGGGAGATAATCTTCCCACGTTCACTAAACAATTACATTTGTTCTACGGACAGAATTGAGCTATATGTCATGTAACGGGGAAACCCTCAGCGTCAGGGCCATAGAGTCCCGAGCCGTACCACTACTTTATTCTCCAATGGAGCGATTGAGAGAGGTATATCAGAGTCGAAATCAGTACTCTGGCAACTCTGAATCACAGCACATAATCATAGGCATTGAACACGCTTCGCACCGACACAGAAAAGGCTTCGACGCGAAGAAAGGAAGCTGACGCTCGCAGCAAGATCTTACAGGCTCGACTTCAAGAAAGAGAAGAGGTTCTGTCTTCTCTTGAAGCCAGGTACCTGTTGGTCAGGAGATTAATCGAGTTGGCGGGTGAATGGGACATAGTGCAGCACAAACTACGGGACAATAACGAAAGGTCCGATTATTTCGAGTTGATATTGTCAAACCGAAGCACATCCCCATTTCACAGGATCCACATGGCAAACTCGAAAGCAAACGAATCAGAAGTCGCATTACAAGCCGCCCAGACTAAAGCTGACACCTTCGAAGCTGAATACATGGTTTGTATTTTGTGTTTCCCAGGAACGTTGTTTACCCCTGATCAATGTTCAGGACATTTGCGCCAAGCATCGCGAACTACAGGCACAATTGGATGAGTTATTACAGTGAAATCACCTCTCATAGCCTCTCGACTACCAGTGTGTTTTTACTTCCGCAATATTATAATAGTAGCGGCCTCGAGATTCGAGGTGCCCGGATATATGTTTTTGATTACATAATTAAGCAGCTTTATTTAAACACGATAATCTAATCTCCGAACCTGCCCTTGCCCAACTCAACCATCCTTAAGTAGAAACTTCATCCTTGCTACTCCTCCAACATCAATTCAATATGACCGAGAGAATCAGAGAGGTAAGAACTGTTGTTGTATAACTGCTATCAAAAGGATTGCTGATACGATGGGCCGCAGAAATTGAACCAGCTGCGCGTCGATGCAGACAATGCCGTAACTCGAGCTGAAGAGGCGGAAGCGAAGAACAAGAAATATGAACAAATCATCCTTGAGAAGGATCAAGAAATAACGTCGTTACAACACAGACTGGGCATCCTCGATGCTGAACTTGAGAAGGCGGAGGCGAAGGTTGCTGATTCCAAGGCGGCTAGAGAGGAGGGTGAACATTCTAAGATGACGAACGAGGGTCTCGTGAGGAAAATTCAACTTCTAGAGGAAGAATTGGATGCTGCGGAAAAGAATGTGAAGGAAACAGTTGAGAAGTTCGTGTCTCTTCCTCAGTTCTATGGAAGGTCACTAATCGATCCCACTCACGTCCATCGCGCGCACTAGACTACGACAAGTTGACGTCAAGGCAGAGCATTTCGAGCGACAAGTACAAAAGCTTGAACAGGAACGCGACGTATGGGAGAAGAAATATGAGGTACGTTGGGAGTTTTGCGATCAGTGGTGCCGTCGCTGATATACATTTCATGGAAATATAGGACGCGCAAGAAAAGTATCGCAAATCACAGCAAGAGTTGGCCGACTTGGAGGCGACTATGCAGGATCTCTGATCCTTTTAGGGCGATATACCATTTACGCATTACACGGTCCCATCCATTCCAATCTCTCCTTTTGTTTTGTATCGGATCTGATTACACTTTACATACTTCATTCCCAATAGCGTCGGATAATAAGATTCGCTCAGCGCCGCTGATCTGATATCTGAACATCAAGGAAGCCGCCATTCATTTCACGCAAAGAATGCCAAAGATGAATCGTATACATAGTCATACATACATGCATGAGTTGGACAAACAAATCCTTGACATTCTCCCCTTTTGATCTCGTTGCTACTCGCCGTTGAACTTGAGAGAGACGGAATTGACACAATGACGTTCGTCCGCTGCTCAAAGCGGTCAGTATATATAGACAGGACAGTCTTCCTGGCAGGATGATGCATACTAGGGGTAGGGAATCCTTCTCCTTTGAAGACATGACCAAGATGCCCACCGCAGGCTGTGCAAGTGATCTCGATTCGACTCATGCCCATGGTCTTGTCTTCATGTCTGCTCACGGCGCCAGGTATCGCTGTGCGTGGGATGGGACACTAAGTTACACTGAGCAGAGCATACACACAACACCTACCGTCAAAGAACGCTGGCCAACCACACCCACTCTGGTACACATGAGTATCATGCTAGCTTTGACTGGATGATGATGACTAACATTGAATTTCGTTGTGCTCTTGTAAAGAGGTGTTTCACACCCTGCGCAATTATAGACTCCTTGAGCAGTGTGCTCATCGTATTGACCTGTGCCTGGCGGCTCGGTGCCCTTCTGGCGCAAAACTCTAAACTGCGGGTAATTCAGCCTCTGGTTCACAGCAGCCTGATACGGGTGGAGCTCACCTGTTCCGAAGAAAGGACGGCTCGCCACTCTCCATCAGTCTTCTTGATGGAAGTCATATTTCTTTGGTATTTGAGTATGGGACGTAGAGGGAGTGTAGAAAGAGAGAGACGGGCAGCAAGGCGGGGTATCCGGTTAATTATGAGCATATGGACATGATGACATGATGACCTTGATAGATTCTCAAAATCACAAGTCGAGCTCACGTGACGATATAGCATTATACATCTCCCATTGCCCAGTCGGAGACGGTGATTACACAGTGCGTAAATAGCTACAAGATGGGTTTCTGTGGCAGGCCTCCACCCTCATATGCACGAGCGGGGATCCTTCTTGTCAAGAAAGTGGAGTTCTATCGATCGCAGAGTTTCGGAAACTTGACTTGTCTTGCATTGAATCTAGTAGTATTATTTGGGCTCGGATCTTCCTCATTCATCTTGTGAATATTCAGTGACACTTACCGTTGTTAGACTTGTATTCCATGATTGTCGAGGCTGGCAAATTAAGGGCTCTCCGTAAAGCATCCCTGTCCACCATAGAATTAAGAAGGAGCACCAGACTGCAACGCAATTACCTACCTAATTTTTTCTCGGACCTTGGCGTCTGCGTCAACTCTGTTCCACAGACTTACAATATCCTCACTCTGTCTCACACTAATAGTACACCCGCAAATTTCCGGCCATTCTGACCCACTGCTATCACTCTTGTCGTCCCAGTTCCCGGTGCCCTCAGCAGTGGCTTCTATACTCCGACATTCGTCAAATTGATCCCCGATAATAGCCATGATGAGGTCCTCCCAGATACGGTCGGCGACGCCTTTCTTTAAGCGGATAATCCATTTACCACCGGTAATATTGAGTGGATCCTCCCATACAGGTCGACGAATTCCCGCATGAAATAAGAGATAATCTGTGGTGGGTTGGAGGGCGGAGGGCGGGGATAGGTGTGTCCAAAGCGACCAGAAGGATTCGACCTAGACTGCGCGTAAATAAATCACCACAAGTATTGAGAAATAACCCACAGAGCTAAATGCAGAGATCTTCTTAATCCCTTCTTCGTAACTCAGAATTTTGTTTCCGGGGGCGCGTTGTTGGCGGAACCAAAATATCCATCTGCGTGAAGGGGTTGAAGACGGAAACGGGGTTGGGACGAAACAGAGTACGAACATACGTGTTTCTAAGTGGATGAACAGCTACACCATTTGGAGAGGTAGTACTGGGAGAAGTCTCTTTAGATCGTTCCGCAGTTATTGTAGTAGAGACTGATGTGGAAAAGTGCTTTGAGGACGGCAGACGGGAACGAGGGGTGGTGGATACCGGATTCGACGGTGCGTTGGAAGCCTGAGAAGTCCCATGGTTGGGCTGGTTTGCACTCCCACTGTTGGCAAGAAAGCGAGACTGGGAGTGATTCGAGAAATAGTTGGCCATTAAGGAAGGTAGATGAGATTCAGAAAATATATACGAGTTACTTATGCTTGAAGGGAAAGGTGAAAGAGTGAAAGGCACAGGACCGACAGGAGACCAAAAAGTTGGTTACATAAGCCACCCTTCCTCCTTCTGCCAGTTGGCCTGCAGATACCCCTTGCCATGAAACTCATGCTCCGTCCAGAATGGCGCCTCTGGCCTCTCTCCTCTTTCCTTGGGTTTCTAGACCTTAAAACTGGTGTAACAGTTGCGCTGATCTTTGCGGTTCGTGGCCCTTTCGACTTCACAATGTCTGTTTTTCATGCAAACCAACAACAGCTCTTGAACAAAGTAGCTGGTGTCTATGGTCTAATTGCTATGGTCACTGGTGCAGGAGGATCGTTTGCCCAGCTCAGTCTCTATATATATTCGGTGATCGCCCTCGTAGGTCTGGTCTGGGCTCTAAGGGCAGTTAAAGAGGTGCGCTGAACATTTGAGAGCTGCTTGCATGTCCCGAACATCTGCTAGGAGGATCCAAAACAAACCTTGTACTTTGCCCACCTGTTTTTTGCGGATCACATATTTTCTACGTCGTGGACCGTCTTCTTCGCTGTCGTTTGGTGGGTCTATACGCCTCATGATGGTGATCGCCAGGCCAACTCTGAAGCCCAAAAGGCGATGATGGAGAGCAGTAACGCGACTCTAGGCCTTACACCTGCACAACGTGAAGAAGCCGCAATGGCCATCTGGAACCACGAGAAAGGAACTGCTGCTGCCATCATTATCGTGTCTTGGATGTTTAAAGTATGTCATAGTCCGAACATACATGGTCGGAACTGATCCAGCATATAGATATATTTTGCCCTTCTCTTGTACTCCTATGCATCTCATCTTCGTAAAGGGTCTTACCGCTCCTTGCCTCTTTCCCGTTCAACTGCCATGAACGCATCAACTACGGGAAACCACACTTATGACACATCGTTGGGCTTGGCGGACGAAGAAGACGATGAAATTGAAGACTTTTACCGCGTTCCTTTGCGCTCACACAAAGCCGGAAACAGCTCTGTGTCCAGTGTAGCAGACTTTATCAGTGCTCCTGGAAGGACGAGAAAGGCCAAGCCAAAACCGACCCCGCTCAATGGTAGCAGTAGCCGACCCGAATCAAGAAACGGGGATGCCCGGGTTCGAGATGAAGAAGAGGTTCTATTTGACGAGAATGAATCAACTTACGCATCAAGTTCGCGAACTCACTCAAAAATCGGAACAGATGAGGGTAGCACAAGTATTGGCACCGACGATGAGCGAGGGAATGGCTGGGGAGGCACAGGGAAAAGTCGGGATTGATTGCTTCAATATCCGTCTGTTCATTTCTCATTTACACCGTCGTTCGTTCAAGATGGCTGTATCTACGCATAATTCTATATCCTAATAACGAGTCTTCTCGTCCTTTCACGATGTTCTACCCACCCTGGTCCAGAAAGTAATTCTTCCTGGAATTTAAAATTATCGCCTTTACGGATTAGAGATCGTTTCAAAAGCCTACAGCTGATGGGCCCCCCCAGATGACTGCCGTCGCGGCGCAGGGCTCAGGATCGTGATAGAGTTTTCCCTGGTCTCCCCCACTATGTCTGGGTCTACTTCATGTCTCCGCCGCATTCGAGCGCGGGGGTTGAGAAAGATGGCAGCAATGATAATAACACCATCCATGACCTACACCACGGAGATCAGTCGGCTCCGACTGATGATTAAAAGGCATTTACTTACTATCACAAGCGTGTACACAACCGCCGCAACAACATCAAACCTGTCCCGAAAGACCAGGGAAAGGTCTGAAAATAAACCCCCAAGGATGTCAATCGTTAGGAAGGGAATTGAAATTCCTATGACTTCTTTCCGTTTAAAGATTTCCCAGTATTGTGGGAACAAGCCGGCTGCTATGAGTACCGAGGCAAATATGCCGAAGAAAGAGATGGCATGTGTGTTCATTGAAGGCCTTATCGCAAAGACCATGGCAGCTTGAATGGCACCTACCAATGCCATAACTGAACCGGTTATGAGAAGCGTAGATTTCCATGACTTCCCCTTATCGTAGTACAAACACTTTTTTGCGTGGGTGGGGTCCGTGATCATGTGTGGGACAAAGAAGGAAAGACTTACCTGGCCCCAGGAAACCAGGGAGAGAAACCCAAAGAGTTGTGGTTGTACAATGAGTGGTATATCAAGATTTTGGACGATAGCGTATACACCGAGGAAGAGGGATGAAATACCCCAAAGCAGCCTGAGTTAGACCCGATATATGTCAGTACCTAGCACCGCCAACCTCAGTCAAAACGCAAACTCACATCAGCCAATGAGAAAGACCTGCCGTAGAATGTTCGCGCCAGCTTTTCCAGATCTGTGGAATTAGTTGGCCAGTCCAGCATATTGTACCTGCGATCTGCTGATTAATATTGCTAGTACTTACTGGTGTAAAAGACCATCTAGGGGCTAGGCCGACTGTAGGACGCACCGATAGTGCCCAGGACATTTTCGGCTATAGGATTCACAGGCATATGTTGTAGTTATGACCAGAGATATATCCCGGTCACCCATTGGATAGCTCGGCGGCAGATAATCATCATAAGTCGAAGATGTGTTATAATCGTACATTGAAGTGTCCAGCACGTGAGGGGGTTACAACTCCGCGGGTAGTAATTATTGCCGCCGCACGCGGAGTGGGCTCAAGTTTCTTGCGTTCCAAAGATGACCCAGTCATCATAAAGACATGCATTATCTGGTTAGGATGACGAAAGAGCATAGTCAGCACAAAGAGTCATAGAGAAAGTCTTCACAACTCCATCAAACTTGCCACCGGCCCGGAGTGGTATGCCACCTCCCGATGGCGCTATTGTCAAACTTGGCGCCAGATTAAACGCCTATCAACACCTGCCCCTATGATGATTTAGATACCCAAAAGGGTACTTTTTCTCGCCAGCGTTCTAGAGCTATTCCTATTTTTGAACAGTGCCGTTCCGAAACGACATATCACGGCATTCGTTCCAGTGGACTAGGCCAAAGTCCACGGAAAAACGATTGTGCCTGTGATACTCAAGCAACGGTGATATGGAACCAGAAAACAGGTCTCCCATGAACAGACATACCCAGTAGATAGACCATACTGACCCCACTCAGAGCTCCAAACAACTCTAGGGACAGAAGAGCCATGGGAAAACAACCTGTGTCTAAGACCAGCCGGGAGCTGAAGGCAAAGCAGCTAATATATATTCTCGATATATTCAAGGACCTATCCACGTAGAGAGTAAACTGTTTTTCCGTAGTAGATACCCGTGCCCGCGGAAGTGATGGCAAGGATGGCGGGTACAGGACCTTTCCCAAGACGCGGGAGGGAAGAAAGCAACAACAGAGCAGAGGCACCTGATGGACATATGAACGTCTTTAGACTGTACCGATAGAGCAAAATCCGGTGTACTTACCGAGTGCTGCTTCGAGACTGTTGCCAGTACCCTTTCGTATGCCGTCGGCGCTCCAGAGGTATAACAAACCAACTCTGTCGATAGTTGTTAAATGGCCAATGAAGCGAACTGTCATGCGTGAGCCACGCACCCGACACCGGCGACTAAAGAAGGTATGGATCGCGTCCTCGCAAACCCTGTCACACCACCAACGATGCACAGACCTCCCATGACATATGCGGGGTAAGCAGACTGTATGTTGTGCCAATGAGCCTCAAAGGTACGCATAGTGCTTTTGACTTGCCATTGTATGTAGCAAGATACTTGAGCAGGAAGAGGAGATATCAACCTTTGACTTTCGAGTTGTTGCTTTCAAGTTTCGAGCCGCAAGTAAAAGCTGCTGACGACGCCTTCCCCAGGCTGCCGGGAAACCAGCCGGATTGGCCGGATCAAATACTTAACAGC
>CEMJ01394282.1:87114-98193 GCA_900068955.1 Clitocybe nebularis | reverse complement strand
ATTTATTTAACGTTTAAATATTTTAATCTTTGGACACCGCTCTCGCACTACCACCGACAATAGAACTGCCTTCGACTAGCAAGGTATGCCCGATTTTCTTAACCTCGATGATGATATCCTGTCTATCATAGCTGGTCTTATTCTGGAACCAAATCCCGCTGTGGGCCCAGAAGATAGTTTATCTATATCACTTGTCTGCCACCGAATACGTAAGGTTTCACTTGCTCTGGTTTTCCGGAACGTACAATGGCCTTGCCGAGGTTCTCAATTGGATTTCTACCCACGTCCTTTGTGGCCGTACATTAGGTATGCCATACTATACAGTTCTACGTTCGTCATGTCAAAAACACCTCGAAAAACTGTAGACGGCTGTCGTTTCGCCAACTCCAATGGATGTCACATCATACCAAAGCTCTGAACACCTTGGCCGAATTGATACCCCAATTACCCAACATAACGACTTTCAAATACTCTCCAGAAGTCTTCTCCCCGACTTTGCCTTTCATCACCTCCCTGGCTACTCTCTCAGTGTCGTTGACCACCCTCGAACTAACCACCGCATTTTTCTCCCACAATGCTTTATCTTCATTTCCTCTTTATTCTGGTATTCACCGCCTTGTTGTCAAACAGCCAGAGGGGTCCACCCTGCTCTCTGCCTCAGGACCCAAGCGCAATGTCTCGATAAAATGCGTAGCAGGCATCGTTTTTGCATGTCATAAGTCCTTGAGCCACCTTGACCTTCCAGGGGAATTCTTCCCGTTGGATCTATTAGCGTCCGGGATTACGACGTTCCCTACCTTAAAAACTTTAATACTACGTGGATATCCCCCACTCAATACAAACGAGGTCCCCATTTGGACAGTATTGCGCTTCATGCCCCGAATATCTCGGTTGGAAATCCTCTGTAGACTTCGTATTGTTGGGACGAATGCACATAGGTACATTCTCATGAGCCAACATGCATCCCCCCCTCTAGGGGAAACTTCCCTGTTCCCATCTCAACTGGAGGTCTTGATTATATCCAACCCTTCCTTGAAGGATCACCTCTTCACCAACATCCCGCCTTCGTTGAAGTCTTTATCATTGGATTTCATTCCTGAGTGGGAGAATATGCTAACGAGTAACGACTCGCTGGCATACCATCGACCCGCCCAGATGGTGATGTTTTTATCAAGAATGCAGAAGATGAACGATTCAGCCAACACAGCCAGCGTCGAAGAACTCACCATCAAAATGGGTTGGTGCGTGACACCCGACATGCTCTATTGTATAAGTCACTTGTTCCCCAACTTGAGAGTTCTCGAGTTACAGGGCTTGAGGTATGTCAATCGGACAACCGAGACTGAGTGTGACATGGTCAGTTGATTTGCGAGCCACCATGCATGGACATACAATCACTAAAATTTACACTGTCAGGATTTATGTGTTGCTAGCCTTTCGCCGTTGCGCCACCTCCGGACTTTGAAACTTGCCGTGGAACTCGAGGAAGACTCTTATGAATATGTATCCGACGACAGGGCTCGTACCGTGGGCTCGATCAATCAATCTTCCCAGAGATGGATCAATGCGTTAGCCCTTTCTTTACCCGGGCTTGAACGAGTTGCGTTCGAAAAGAGGCCTCATGTATGGAGAAATCAAGGACCCAGGGTTATCATGGGGGGGCCGAGTTGGGCATGGTTCTCAACTAGGGGGTCATGCTCTAGCTCTGGCCACTGATTCTATCTTTTAACTGGTGCAAATATACTACTCGTACCAGTTGGGCCATTGATAGCTGTCTACCACGGCTCCTAGAATCATTCAGGATAGTGTTTGGGTTGTGTACAAGGACGTTTATTTCGGGCCGCATGGGCCTACTCATTTCTGATATATACTTTGATAAGATGGGTACGAAATAGATGTGACATACAGGCGTGCAGGCGAGTGTTCAAGATCTGTAGTTATGGTATTACGCGTTACCAACTTGTCCAATCGAGCCCCCTGCAGAACCAGACCAGACCGCAGGGCCAGGAGCCGGGTAGTTGGCAAAGTTTTGGCCAATGGTATAAATATTATATTGGATTCCAGGGGTTGTATCAGTGTATGAACCTAAATCGCTCTGTCAACCCGTGGCTGGTCAATAATCTAGCGGCGTACCTGGGAAGGAAGTTCCTCCAGGAAGAGATAGGCTTCTAGATGATGTAACTTTAATCTGGGCACAGCTCATATAAAGTTGTACACCCCTGATGGGATTTTGTGTATACAGTGAGTCAGCCTCATGTAAGGTGACAAGCTCAGCTAAGGGCAGCGTTAGGCGCACTCAGCAACGCAGACTTGTATGACTTACCACGGAGCAGATAATCTCCAGCAGGAATGTTAGGAATGGTTACGCTGTGTTGGCCTCTCGCTGATATAAGGCGGTCGACGCCCCAGCTGTTTGTATAGGTGTCCTGGAATATTTTAGTCCATACAGCACCACTGCCGTTAGAGGAAGCCGGGGCAATGTAGACCAAGACTGATTTCCATGGCTTAGTGTTGTAAGCTTGCTAAGAACAAAGCAGAGCGGACCTGGGCCTTTGTGAGACGAGGCAATGATATCGTCATTGCGGCTGTTATAACTTAGTTCCAAATACAATGCGGTACAATTAGCTCGTACATACGTGGAGTGGTACCACTCGAAAGTGAATTTATCGCCGGCCTTCACAGAAATAGTCCTGGGTACGACTATTACGATATTAGTTGGGATTGGTCGAGGGGGCGGTCGAAATACCTCTGTTGTTGACGTTGCAAGCCATCGCGCTCGACTTCAGGTCCTTCACAGGGTTGTTGTTGGGGGGCGAGCGAATCTATAAAAACATTGGGTTGGGCTGTCGGAAATAGGAGGGAGACTACGAACATAACTGTTTCTACCATCTCCTTGGCTCACGCCGTTGACCCAAACTCCCCAAACCGTGGCGTGCGCCATGGCAGTGGCTATACAGGAGGCCAAAATAACAAGGGATTTGAGCTGCATTTTAGTTCAGACAAAAGGTTAGTCGGATGAGAGAGCCAGTAAATGTGTTATTTATATCACCTTTGTAGAGTGAACCGCATAAATATCGCAAGATAATAGGTCCGGGCATTAAATATGACCAAACGCCAAGGAACCTGGTGGAAGAGATGTAAAGGCAAAGGGGCAGGTATTGCGGAAGTCAACGACAGGGAATCAGTCTGTTACAACCCGAGATAGAGCCTAAATCCTTCATGAGCGTGATTTGAGATACGAAGAAGCCAAGAGATACACGGGAGTCGAATACAAGGAAGCGCAACTCGGACGCGAGCAGGATATAGACACAAACAGTAATGGGCCAAAAAAAAAGTCAGGAAGGTCGCCCCGCATCTTCTTATCTAAGAGGAAGTCTGCAGAATAACTCAACTGGGCACACAAACACCATTGACACAAACACAGCTGGGATAGGGATTATGTCGGAGGAGTTTCGCCGTGCGTTTCTTCTCTGGGATGACCTCGCGGAGATTCCTCGAGCATGGAAACCCGTCGTCACCTGTTTTCGGATTTGGAAGTCTCTTTCAAGTACAGGGTAATATGAACTTAGCCACGGATGGCAATGGGCACCGGAGACGGAGTATGAGGAATTCGGTGTTGGTGTTTGTGGCTGCCAAGAGATTAACGTGTTGGATTTGTAGTGGCACGAAGACCGTCTACACCACACATGTAAGCCTGTCATATAGTGGAGGAAGTCAGTTGATCGTTCGAAGAGTTATACTTGTAAGTTATATATCCTTAATCGTTCGTCATCAATAGTGACGGATAACACAAAGTTGGTTATATGTTGATTATCGTTATAGGATTGCCGCCATGTATGGAATATAAGGGTAGTCATACTCGGGCCACCTCGTTGGAGTGCCTGAACTAAACTCCAATGTTGATATCAGGTCTTCCTCATATCCTGCGCGTCCCAATTAAATGGCTCAAACTTCCTCAGAAGCTTGCGGTGGTTGAGTTGATATCTTTTAAGCTGGGCTCCCAGACCAACCAGTTTCCTTACGTACGCCCCCTTTTTCGTACAGGCTCCCCTTCTTCATCACGCGGTGCATTTTTGCCCTTACTCTGGCCTAGGGATCGTTGGACAACCGTGTCCCACATCACATCATTGACTGTCTTGGCTTTTCCAAGTTGTTCCCGCAGCTGCTCGATTTCTGCCTCGAGTTCAGCGATCTTTGGTTGTAAAGACAGGGTGCTGTGCCTAGAAGTAGGGGATACCGCTAAAGGCCGAACGAAGAAGGTATGATCACGAAGTAGTTCCTCTCTACTGTAGCTTGACGTTTCATTGCCATAAATCTAAAGGCTCGGAGAATCAACACCGCATGTACATATGTTAGAATGTCACGTACGGCGTCTTGTACAGGCAAAAGCATTGAAACATTGTGCGCTTCCCTAATTTTGGGGTCTCTCATTCTTTGGAAAGGGGAGACAGGCCTCACTGGTATTATATCTTTGGCGTCTGCCGCGCTATTGAGATTCAAACTGAGACTGATATGGCCAATGAGGTCCGGTGGCCTCAGCATGGATCCAAGGTGAGTTATGGAGAAGCCTTTGTGTGTACTTATTGTTCGAAGAAGTTGGTGTGACGGTAGATCATACACCTGAATATCTCCCGTTGATGTACCAACGAGAAGGAAAGCTGATGTCAAAGACATCGCCATGGCTGTGACTGGAGCCCTGACAGGATAATATGAAGCCAAGTAAGCATTATGGAATACGTTGGACGGGACTAGGACCTACCCCGCGAAAATTAGTCGTTTCTTTCGGGTTTCACCATCGTCCTCCCCGACTCGGATAATGTCGCTGTTTCCAGATCCCCCAATTGCTTCGGTGATCTGGGCACCCATTTTGGTATCGCGTTGACGAAACATATTCATTTGATGAATTGAACCATCGACAGATGCGGCCAACAACATACGTTCCGTGAGGTCCCATGTTAGACATGAGATTGCTTGCGGGAATTGAAATGTGGTCAGAAGACAGCGAGAGGATAAATCCCAAAGCTGCACATATCAATCAGGGCCGGGTTCTGGATAGCGGAAACCTGAAATGACCTTAACAGAGTGATCCACCGAGGATGTTAAGACTCTACAATTTGGAAAAGGGCCGATTCCACAGGTGATATCGGTCACAGGGAGTGTGTGATCGGACAATGTACAATATGGAATAGGGAGTTCGTTCTGCAAATCATCATCCAAGAGTCTGGCGTGGGACATGCATAATTAGAAAACATAGAGACTCGAGTAGGGCTTGATTAACCTAGACACAGACCAGACGCTGACGCCAGAATCATCGCTTCCCGAAATAAGAGCTGCGCCGTCATGAGTAAAACGGAGGACTGTGACCTGGCGATAGTGGGCGTCCCATGAATTGAAAAGAATTCCCGAAGCGACCTACGAAAAGCGATGTATTGACAAGGTGGTCGTTAGTTACTATGTAAATTTTATTGCCCACCTCCCAGATATATATCCGTCCTTGAGCAGTACCTCCTGCACAAAAATCTCCTCTAGGATCTACAGCAATACAGGTTAATCTTTCGGGCAGAACAATCTTGAGGCTAACTTGGTCCTACAACCATTGTCAGACTCAATGAAATATAGGCTACTCAAGGGATCGAAACCTTTTGGAAGTTGTATACATTTAATATAGACTTGTCTGGCTGCGAGGCAAGGATGAACCCTCCCTGGGCATTTTTTGACTCGACAAAGGTGGTGCAGTGACGAGCGGCGCTGGTCTGTTTGAAGGACGCGAGTGTTGACCCCGTCTGAATATCATGCAGGGATATTACACCAAGACCTTCAGTTGAAGAAGAAGGTGCAGTGGCACATATAATGCTTTCTTGTAGATGCATGACTGTCAAGACTTGTAGAATTTAAAAAATCAGGACGCGATAATTTCCAAATGCGGATGTTAATTATGTCATAATATTTCTGTTCCTGTCACGTCGCTCGCACTTTCTTTTGAACAGTCTACAAAATCATGCCTCGAGGAATTCCAAATGCAAAACGCGATGAGACTGGGATGCGATACACCATGTTCAACGTTCCACTTGCGTACATGTTGCTCCTGTAAAGTCATGTTAAAGTCCCTGAATCTGACTTGCTTTCACAGGCCAAACCCAAAGCATATGAGCACAACATATCTAAAGTCAGAAACACAAACTCTTTGGTCTAGAAATGCCAAAAGCAAAACAGCTGAAGAGAATACGGTTACATCACAAGATCAGAGGTCAGGGTACCATCATCCGTTGTGTTGGTAGATGATATAACATGGGTGCAGAGCAGGCGCGGCGCCCAAGTCATTGTTATACACCCCGGCTCACGGTTCCTCCGTCTCGGGAGAGCGCTCGATGTCAACCCCATAACTGTGGCAAATGTTGTTGCTCGCAAGTGTAAGCCACCTGTTCCCAAACCTACACGAGTCGAAGGTGTTTCGCGTCCACGGAATGCCCGACGCGACACCCCGCCAACTCCAGCCCTGCAAACTAGTGACGAACCTACACCAGCGAGCTCCGATGATCCTGTGCGTTCTTGAACAGTTGGGCCTAACTCGATGACCAATTATAGTCCAGTTTGATACGAAAATTGCAGCAATATCAGTGTCGCTACGAGATCGAATGCGATTCTACAAGCTTCGAGTCACTCCAAACGCCACTTCTATTGCCTCAACATTCAATGCACAATTCAAACCCGAGATTATTGCTGAATACAATGATCCATACCGTGTTGAATGGATCGATGGTTCTTCAACGGAAGAAGTTTTGATTGGGGAACAGGCAAGCAATATATAGACATAATAAAGACTCACCTCTATATCATTATTATTATGTGGCAGGCCCAACGTATAGCGGATCCTCAGAAGTCGGGGTACATAATCCGATGGCCAATATATGGAACCAACTTCAACACAAGAGATTACCCTTCACTCCAAGTTGTCCTCAGCGACCTGGAGGCCGTTCTTCAAATAACTCTACAAGAACGAATGAGTATTCGGAGTACGGACTATAAGGTGATTCTACTCGATACGTGCCATTCTCTGACTTGATCTCACATTGAAATAGAATTACTCTGTCGTTCTTGTCATTCCCGACTTTTACGACCGGGCTTACGTCCGCGAAATGGTTAACCTGTTACTAGTTACAATGGGTTTTAAGCAACTATGTGTCCAACAGGTCCGGGCCATAAATTTTGCAGAGTTCCATAGCTGCCTAACATCTATTAAAGGAATCATTGGCGGCAACTTATGGGGCGGGGATCTCGAATGCTTGTGTTGTTAATATTGGGGCGACTACAACAAACATTGCCTGTGTCGATGAAGGCCTTGTTTTACCAGAGACAAGGTCACAGCCTCTCATCACACTTCATTACCACCGTTGAACATTGACACCTTCCACAGGATGTCACTTAATATAGGCGGAGATGATATCACCGAATTCCTCTATGTTCTGCTTGAAAGGATCAATTTTCCCTATAGAGACCTTAACCTAACCTGTTCATACGATTGGAGTATTATGGAGGATCTTAAAAATAGGTTATGCACCTTAGCTGAAGTGGGTTCTCCGCAGTAAATTTCCAAATTATGTCTTACATCGCTGGCAGGACAACGTCGCGCTCAACCTCTACGACTTTGTTGTCAGGAGGCCAGATCGGCCGACTGAGAAGTACGGCCTAAGAGCTTATGATGAAACAATACTTGCACCCATGGTAAATCCAAGGTTCAGGAAAGTCTGGAGCCTAAGTGCTGACTTTATCTTAGTGTCTTTTCGAGCCTCGTGTTATCGAATTCGACAGGAAGCGGCTTGGTTTACCTCGTCTAAGCACTGTTGTTACCGAAGAAATAATTGAACACCAAGCCGATCATGTTGTACGTTCTTTTCCTGAACGACGACCGGCCCCTCTCGTATGCTGACACCAGACGAACGCTATGGTGATTTCAACTCAACACCTGATTCCTGCCGTGCCCGCCACTGAATCAACCGAACCTCCACAAAAACAAGGGAAAGAACCAAAAGCCACCGCACCACAACCAGGTACCTCGTGAATCTACTCCCATGCTGGTTTGGGTTTTCTATATTGACGGATGTAGGTACCTCGACTCCAGCTGAGCAGCAAGATGTACAGGCTATGCTTGTTGACGACGTCATGCCAACCGCGCCCCCCAACCTTTTCGCAGATGGTGTCGAAATTATTGATGTTGAGGCCGAGAGTAAAGCCCCCACTCCACCCCAATCATTAACAAAATCATCTCTAGAGACACCGCCTGCAATTGATGTATGTTTTGAGGCGAGCAAATTGCCGTTAGATGTCGCTATATTCAATAGTGCCCGAGCGGCCGGAGGTGACGACAAAATTAGAAAATACCTTCAGGCCGTTCTTGTCGTCGGTGGTACGGCCCACGTTCCAGGTATGGGACATGCCCTTGAAAGCAGGTCAGCTTTTACAATCATCTCCGCCGCGGAAAGACGTCACCTGACATTTTACAGGCTTCAAGCTATTGCGACACCACTGGTACCAAATATGGAGAAAGTGCAAATAATTCCCCCGCCTAAGGAAGTCGACCCTCGCGTTCTGTCGTGGAAGGGTGCTGCAGTTTTGGGTAGGATGGATGGAGTTTCGGACCTTTGGATTACGAAATCTGATTGGGTATTTCATTTAATACTTATCCTCTATTTCCTTTTCCTGAACATTGTATAGGGCTTCTTGGGCATGCGTGGGTTGAAAGAAAGATGTTTCTTTATGTGAACGGGTTATTTACGAGATTGTTTAGCGATTATGTGTAGACATCAAATGTACGCCTGTACGACAGATCGCTAGATTTTGGGCATTATGTTTGCATTATGTTCTAAGTACTGTAAAGCACGTGACTGAGATTGGGTGCGTGTGGCGCATGTGCACTGTGGCCCTCCAGAACATTCGCTGCCTGCTTTACTGCTCTTGTTCATACCACCTCCTACAAACACCCCAGCATGGCAACTAACCTATACGAAACTCTCGAGATACCGAAAGACGCAACGGTGGAACAGAGTGCGTGTAATTTCGAGCAACTTAATAGAGACTACTAAGTATATCCTTTTGCAGTCCGCAAAGCATATAAGAAGAGGGCGCTGCAAACCCACCCAGATAGGCTTCCACCTGGAGCTACTCCTGAGGAGAAGGCCGACTCAGAAGAACAATTTAGGAAGGTGAGCGCGGAGTACCGCCATCAAGTGAAATTAGTATCGAATTATGAGACACAGGTCAACAATGCATATGAAGTGTTGAGTGACCCTCAGAATCGCAGGGTGAGTTTACCTTACACATAAATGTCTTTTCTTACCTCATACAATCCACAGGTGTATGATTTACATGGCATCTGGCCCCCACCCGAGATAGATACACAGCCTTTGCCTCGTAGAAACAGCCAAGGTCACCATAGGTCCCAGTCACACCATCGCTATCGTGCTCCACGGAGTAACACTTACTCAGACCATTTCTTTGACGTTCATCGCGATCCATTTTCTTTCGCATTCACCGACCCTTTTACTCTCTTCGACGAAATATTTGGCGCATTCGAACAACACTTACCCCAACAACATCACCACCACCATAACCACCGTCGCCCTGGATCCACCCGCTCTACGGATCCCTTCTCGAGGATGCAGGCAGACTTCGGAAGAATGGAGGCAGACTTTGAAAGGATGCACGCGGACTTTGGAAACCACTTCAACCACGGTGTATTTTCGAGCCGCTTCCCCCCTCTACCATCCGTGACAATGGGCTTTCCTTCCCTTGCACCTGTGTCCTTCTCGGAAGATAATCATTGGACGGGCGACACTTTTATGACAACCACAGTGAACGGAGTTACGCAAAGCGTTCGGAAGAGGCGTGATTGGGATGTATGTGTCCTAACCACTCTCTTTTTATTACATCTGATTAATTTTCTAACAGGGCAACGAGCACATAACCCGTACATATCCCGATGGTAGAGAAGTACATACAATTAATGGGGTGGAACAGCCACCTTCGGGCCGTGGCTACATATCTCATTCTGCACGGCAAGAAGGACGCCACCTGCCGCCATCCGCAACTGCAAGTCAACCCCATATTAGTAACTCCCGGTCTGGTACCCCTCCCTCATACGTACCCCCTCCGTACCCTGGGCACTCTGCTGGCTACGGAAACCCTCGTAAGTCTTAATCCAAAGCACAGTAGTATTTTGAAAACTCACGTTCACTGATAGCCATGGAAGGGGATTATCCACGTCGACATGATCGCAGGTACTCTGAATCGCGTATGCCTCCTGTCCTGTTCTCCTGGTCGTCGCACTAACTCATTAGCCTAGGTCCCGTGATACCAGACCAGCTTTCTTCAGGAAATGGTGCGTTTTATTTTTCTATGCCATGATCGCATCTCATTCATGATGACGTTTATGATTCAGGTCCTAATCTTGATCGTAGTGAAACTCGGCATAGAAACAGATGGTGGCGGGGCAGTCGTTAATCTTCCCGCTCCATTCCTGTTTTCTTGGTCGTTATGACTGTATTGCTTCTAAATCTTATGTATGCTTGACCGAAGGACCTGTTGTAGGATCTATATAGTACATGTATATTATACTAATACCGAATCTGTAAGACCGACTGCTAGGCTTACATAAAAACGGACAGACAAAGCCTACGGTATTGAAGGAGGCGGGTAGGGTAGTACCCAACTAAACAGTTACTTCTTTTTTCGACTCAGCAAAAGCGAGCGGCTCCACGATCTAAGCCCTATATCTTATCTTATCATCATCATCATCATCATCGTTATCTCTCATGACATCACCCTGATCCACTCCCAAATTCTCGAAATCCCAAGGTCATGGCCACAGCTTCCTATAGCGCTATAGCTATAAACTATGAACGATGCAGGCCTCGATGAGCCAATCCAAGAAACATTTAGCCAAGTTACTAGGGCCTTGAGGGACAAAATACCCAGATCTAGAGAAAGTCAGCAGAGTGTGGGACCAAGAGCTGCATTTCGCCATGAGCTGCAGGTTGACGAGGGGGAGGAAGAAGTGGGGTTCTTTCAGCCAAAGTAAGCCCA
>CEMJ01394282.1:61586-78296 GCA_900068955.1 Clitocybe nebularis | reverse complement strand
GATAGATGCTTTAAGCGGACGATCCCCGAATCTAATTCACGACGGGTATGTCGCGAATTCGCCATTCTCGCAACCATTCCGTCCGATAGGGCAAGGCATAGAAACCCGAATGTCACGGATTCCAGTCTTAGACAGACGCAATTATCTGTATCCGGCCCGTTCAGTGTCAAGAGTTCCATCTCATGGTCATTGACATATGGTGTATCCGTACTTTCAAGCTGAAGCACCGAAAGGGTAGGCAATGAACGCAGGCAGTCAATCAAATCTCTTTGCGTCATTGAAACTGTCAATTTAAGCTTTGACAGAGAACAGGACGATCTGTGTAACAGAGATAAGAAACTCTGCGTTGGGAAAGGGTGAAAGGAAAAGAATGCCATTTCGGTAAGAGCTGGAAATGTGAAGGAGTCAAAAAAGATGTTTATCTGGCTGGAAGTGCTGGATAAAGATAGGTTGCGTAATTCCTCCAAGACAGTAGGCGGTTGATTCCGAACACGGAGGAATTCTCCCCACATATCCTGATATACAAACGTGGTAAGCCCGCAGCATTGTGCCAACATCTCTCGGCAGTTATCCATGGTGAACAAAGACGATCGAAGGTGCAAGGAGGTCAATTTCTGGAAAGGGACCGTCCCTAGAACCGGCATATCTTTTTCTGGTAGGTCTGTAGTCAGAAACAAATGGCGAAGGTGGGGTGAACGCTCGAAAATAGATTTCAAGCAGTCTGAAGCGGCTTCAAACGACGTCGGGAGAAAGATATCCAACGATTCTAGAAGAGACCCGATGTCGCTCGGAAGATGAAGCAAGGATTCAAGTTGGAGGAATGGTCCAGTATTGATTAGCATCCGATTCCAATACGGGAAGAACGGTGTAATACTCTCAAGAACTGCATCTGTGTTGGCATACGCATTTGATCCCGGTCTCCCACTAAGCCTCACTGATATTGAAAGTGGGTGGCCCTCAGCTCGCTCTAGCCAAATAGAGATGAGACGTGTCTGGGGTAAAGCACCATGCCTAGAAATTATGATTGATAAGGAACACCACAAGCTCCCCATCGACAAAACTAGGCTCCTCCAAGATTTGCATATCTGACACAGTAATAGAGGTGCTGTGGTAGTTGACGGGCGAATGAAATCATCTTCTGGAAGGCTGAGGAGGAAGATTTCTTCCCAGATCTCAAACGGGATAAAGATCTTGGTGTGCCAGTAAGCCATTATGATCACACTGGGGGCCGCTGGCAGTGCGTTACCGTATTTTACAAATGTAAACAAGGACAAACTAGGACCCAAGCGAAGTCTTATCGTTTCCGGGATTTCTTTTTTTTGGTGCTTTTGGGAGGAGGGAGCGGAACTTCAACAGATCCGCCAGCCAACTCAGCGCCCGACCCGTCCCCATCCTCGATCTTTGTCTTGGCTTCCAGAAAGAACATTACATCTCTCACCTGGTCTTCTAGGTCCCGTATCTTTTCAGTAAACCCTTGCTTTTCTGCCTCCGCCTGCTCGACCCGTTCCTTCATCTTTGTTATGTTCTTCATAAGCCCCTCGCTGACAGCCTTTTCCTCCCGTAACTCCTTCTCGAACCTCCTAGCCAAATTGGTTGCCTTTTCAGCGCGCTGTTCAGCCTTCATCTTATCCTTTCGCATCTCTGCTGCCCCTTCCGCAGCCTCATTCTTCATCACCGCTGCGATTTCCTTATTGCTAGCTCTCTCCCTCTCAAACTCTCGTCTTAAGCTTTCTACAAGCCTCCTTAAGCCTTCCACCTGATTCTTTAGTTCCGTCGTCTGTTCCTCGTAAAACGACCGCTGTGAGTCTAGTTGTGAGGTCAGCAAATAAGAATATTCAATTCCAATCGCCTCTATCTTTTCCGCACTCAGGGCGTCCGCTTGGCTTGGACCGAGACCTCCATCTCTGGGTGTTGCGCCCATCGAAGAGGCTGCACTAGGCAATTCAACCAGTTTACCATCTGCCTTATTCTGAATCAAGCGATGCACATAACCATCGCCGGCATAGTCCCAGACACGTTGCGTTTCCAGTTCTAAGGCATAAAGATGAGTAGTGGTTTGATAATGGCCTTGGGCATGGGCCCGACCATATCGCCCACAGCCAATGTTGCCACAGATAAGGCAGATCCAGAGGTTTGTAGTTGAGGAGCAGGATGAACAAACAGACATTATAGATGTAGAAGGGTTGGCAAAGGGAATTGAAGCTGCAGATCGTGAGGAAGCTGAAGATTTTGGGTGGGACGATAGAAGAGTTTGGGAATATCGACAGACTGGACACCTAGATGTGGATATTGAGAATGTGTAGAGGATCGTTTGATTAAAACTTACCGACTGTCTCCCCACTTGCTTAAGCATGTACAGTGGAATGTATGCGAACAAGGCACAGTGATAAGTCCCGTAATAGCAGAGTCCATCCGCTCAAGACATACAGGACATGTCGGAAGTTCATGCATTGATGCTTGTGCAGAGCCGAGTCGCATGATGCTTTGAGAGGCGGAATCATCTGTGTCTATGTCGACGGAGAGGACATGTACAACATTGCATATCTCAGGCTTTGCAAGTCAAAAGGGGGGTCGAGTAAAAAAAAAACTGCCGCATGACAAGACCAACCTCCATCGAGTTGAACGGTTTACCATTGTAAGCTTCTGCGAACTCGGCAGCATCTGCAGGATTATAAAATTTGATGATGACAATGGACCTATTAGGAGCGGAATCCCTGTGAAACCCCCATTTAATAGACTTGTACACGCATAAGTGCATGCAGTAGGCTGGGCTGACCGGATTATACGGAGGTGTGCCATACTTTCCCTCGCGGGAGCTACGAAAGCTAAGAAGTCGGACGGAGTCATCCAAGACGGGACTGCCAGAACTCCGAGCATAACCCCATCAGAGTCATCTGGTGATGAATCCACTGGTTCCAAGTTTTCTTGGGGAGACTTGCTCGGTGAATCACGGAACACATGCACAATCCCTTCAGGTAGATTGGTGGAGCCAGATTTGGTGCGGGTGTGGGGAATAAATGTAGCTTCCACTGGGCCTATATTTCCCACTGGTTAGGAGTGACAGGGCAAGAGAATAAAAACGAACCTCGACCATATTCCCGGCCTTTACCGACGGTACTGTACTCAACTTTGTTCATATGCTCAAAATCTATCCAATCGATGCGAATAGGTCCAAATCTGTAATCCTTGCTCGAAGGTTTGAGGAGGGCGTTTTGTCGACTTGTTGATTTCGGTTTATGGAGTGGGAGATGCTGGAATAGGTCCGAAGGGACAAATGAATCAGCAGTTTGAGGTTGAGACAATGATATCTGTTTTGTTTGCTGCACGATAATGCGAATATGGTACCCTCTCATTTCAGCTTGAACAGGTCGCCATGAAAGAAGCGTTTACATAAGATTGTTCCCATCAACTGCGAAGTCTTGTTTGATTTCAGTGGCATAGACAAACAAGTCTACCCGATTTGCCAAGATTCAACGCTCATGGAAAGGTGCCAAGCGACCTGATCATTTCCGCCGGTGCTTTTGTAGTTGTCACGCCATACGTCCTCATTATGATGGCGGTACCACACGACCCGTAAAGATGTCCCTGTGTGCTTTTGTTCAATAAGCACTTCATCACCGTGTATTTCGGAACATCCGTCCACCCATCCAGACAATGAGTGCCGAATCCCAATCGCTCTCAAAAAGTATCCAACACACTGAAGTCTTGAAGAAAACCTTCTACAGAAGCACTTTCTTTCAGATCCTGGTTATTGGGTTGTATGTGATCAATGCGCTATTTCAGGCCTTCCAACCGTCTCATTTGTATTCTGAATAGTATTAGCTTTCTCGGGCCTGGTCTATGGTACGCTATGACGTCTGTTGCATGCGTCTCCCGCATACGAACGTAATTTGACTTTCAGGAACGCAACTAACAGCCTTGGTGCGGGGGGTGCGCTCGAACCTTACCTTGTCAAGTAAGCTGTTTGGTCTTCGTCACCACTGAGCATTAAAACCTAATATTCAAAAGTGCCGGAAACTCGTACGTCGCCTCCTCCTAGAGAGGATAGCTCCGTTGGTGCTAAAATTAATTCAGGATTGTGTTTGCCGTCATGGGTCTTCTATGCATTTCGAGTGCCCTAGCTGTCAATTCAATCGGTGTCAGATATACCCTGATTCTTGGGAGTCTGGGCTGGGCTCCTTATTCTGCGTCCCTGTGTACGCTGATATCAAGTATAGAAAGTTTGTATGTATCTCATATATCTCTATTTCATCAGATCAGAACAATAGATACGGGACGGTACGATTCCTTTCTCCTCCTAGGTTCGTTATTGATGTTTGATATATAAAGGAATGGTTTGTTATTTTTGCAGCAGCAACGTGCGGTATATCTGCTGGGTTGTACTGGGCAGCCGAGGTAATCTTTTCTTGAAAAGGTGAGACAACGGATGGTGATGGTCAATTACAGGGAGCAATCGTGTTAGCATACCCAGAACATAAAAAGCGTGGACGTTACCTGGCTATCTGGCTGGCGTTCAAGAACAGTGGCCAAATTGTTGGAGGGTAAGGCTTTTAGTTTATTCCTGCAAGCAGGACTTGACGCATCGCACAGTGCCATCAATCTGGGTGTGAACGTACATCGTTCTACAGGAGGGAAGATATCATACGCAACCCTACTAGCGTTTGTTATCCTACAAGTTCTTACCTTCCCAGCTGCCTTTTTGATCTCGAATCCTGAAAAAATACAGAGAGAAGATGGCACGAGGGTCAAAGTTGACCCACGCACGACCACTCTTGAGCAACTCAAGATTTTGGGTAGAACAATAATGTCCAAAAAGATGGGGTTCCTCTTGCCCCTCTTTTTTAGTGCGTCCCCACTGAGCAAAATCCTTGGCTCCAGTTTGATTTAAAAAAATTCTAGGCAGCTGGTTTTACTGGGGTTATGCTTCTACATTTTTGACACTTTACTTCTCCGTTCGTACTTTACCCTTCTACTTTTCGGGAGATCTAAATCTCCAATCAAGGTTCGCGCGCGTGCACTTGCGTCATTTTTGAGTGCGATTTCTGGTGTGGTAGCTACAACCTTGCTTGGCTTTTTCCTCGACTCCCAACGGCTCTCTCTCAAGGTATGTCATTTGTTCCAACTCAATTGCTTGCGAGGCGTTGAAATGTGGCACAAGCAACGAGCGCGATACGCAGGTGTTTTTGTGATGGTTGTATTCTCTGGGATGTTGGTCTGGGCTCTCATCATCCAACATGAATACAGTCGAAAAAATCCAGGGAAAATGGATTGGCTGTCGCCTGGTTTCGGACGCGGGTTTGGACTCTACATTTTGCTCAACACGGCAGGAAATCTAGTCCAGAATTATCTGGTATGTTTATCCCCGTCCCACACAGTACCATCGTTCATCTTAGTCGATGGTAGTACTGGTCCGTTGGATCCCTTGGGGATGGCACAAGCGAGCTCACCCGCTCTACGGGGTTGCTGAGAGGGGTCGAATCATGGGGCCAATGTGCTTCGTTTGGCATAAACTCCTCGTTCGTTGATCAACCATCCTTCGTTGTGGTTCAGGCTCACACGGCTTCTTTTGTAGGAAATTTAGCCCGTTCTATACAGTTGTTATCAATATGGTTTTTTGGGGCCTTTCAATACCTCCGGCATGGTTTTCCCTCTCCAAAATCGGGGATGATACCTCTCTACATGTTGATCAGGCTCCAACCAATACGCGGGGTCTCGGTGACGACGAAAAGGAGCAATTTCCACCTTCCAAAACCTCGTAGCACTTCGTGAACATTTATAATTATCCTAGCCACACTAGTAGCTGCCCGCAAATCATCTTTTTGATATCAGGTGTTTTTGATACCACAACATACCGTTCAATTATGGGGTGATGATACATACATACATGTCTTGAAGGTCACGTCGTATCTATGGTGTTATGGGTTCCATTGGAACGGGTCTGTTTGTGGGTGGGTCTAACCTCGGGACTAGGACTCAGGGGGTTATGAGGTTACTGCCATGCTGTGCGTACGGGATCACCCTCCGAGATCACTGTCTGCAACAAACCTAACCTATTGGATACCGGAATTTGCGTTCACAAAATTCTCCGACGAATTCGTGCGAAGGGGAATATAGGACAATCAAACTACTTATTTGTGGAAAACAGATTTCCGAGCTGGTGTGTAATGTGAAGACAATACAAATAAATTTCAAAAGAGTTGGGCCGATCAAAACGTAGGGTTTTTCAATTGTTATCCGTAAAACCAACACAACCAAGATAAGAATAGGAAATTCCGGGTTTTGGGAAAGAGATGAAATGTTCTCCGATCTCTTGAGTGTAGATTGGTAAGTGTTTCCAATTTTTGACAGCAGGGTTCTATTCGCTGATGAAGGTACTGAATTTAAAAAGAATAACGTATCATGGAACTAGTGTCACTCAACGTGTTGTTTCAAGTGTACGGATTGACGCGGTATTACTTTTGATCACAATCATTGGCGACGTCGCAAACCCCTATCTGCTGGGCCTTCTAGTGATGCGTTGATTGTGTTGGGCAGCTCTGAATCTCCGTCATGTTTCTTGTGCCTGGCGTGGGCAGGTCCTTGGCGCGTTTTGGGCTTCGAGGATGAGCGGCGCGACTGCCAGATGATATAGAGAACAGCTTCTGAAATTGCAACGACAACTGCAACGAAAAGTGACAGCAGGACCCTCTAGCAAGACACAGCTCAGTTGTATCGTAAAATGAGCTGATAAAGCGTACCCATTCGTTATTCCAGCCCGTCTTATCAGCTGCCCACCACGTAGCAACTCCAGAACCACCAATACTCAGAAGGGCATTTAGGAGAGCCGTGATAGTCTTTCGTTCTTTCTTTCTTTCTGCTTCTATTTCCTCGGGCTCTTTGGCTGGAATGTATTCACCGAATTTCCGTTCTGGTGATGTCGTAGTTCCTGCAAGTAGAGATATTATTGAGTACGCCTGTGGATCCAGCGGTGGGGAGTGTGCCCGAAGTTGCTTGATCGCATGTGGTGTACGAGACCATTGAGAGACTGATTGTAAAACTGGGTAAGGTATTGTTGGCGCAGGTAATGGTGAGAGATATAAAGTTAAGGCGGTGGCAAGTTCGGGAGAGACAATGAGAGGAAGAGGTTTCAGGACCTCCAGGAGATGAGACTCTAATGAAACGTTCAGCTCCGGCGGATTTACGTGGCTCATTCGACAGACGTTTCTGCGACGTGAGCGGATGATAGCTAGTTGTAAGTAAGCAGATAGGTAAATCTAAGCCAAGATGTAAGAGTCTCCGACCCAAGGCTGGCCTTATCTATTTCACATCATTCAATCCCCCAAGTATCCTCCAGATGTCGGCGCCAGACCAAGATGACTCTCTTCAATCTTTGTTGGAGCAGTGGAGACAGACTTACACAAACTTTGACATCGGTGTCAGTGCCAATATCACTTCACTTGTGACCACTCTTGATTCAAGTTCAAATGCTCTTGCTCGGAGTGAAGAATTACGGTACAGTTGGCGTCTTCATTGCATCCAATATCTTATCTTTTGAAATAGGCCCCACTTGGGTGCGATTCCCTCCTTATGGCTTGATGTGCGGAAACTCTGGCGGGATCTTGCTCGTGCACAGTTAACATTTTGGGACGGTGATGATTCAGAAAATGAAGACGGAGGAGGCGGAAAGAAGCAACAAGACCTTCGGGCGCTGTGTGCTAGTCTTGCGAAATTTACGAGAAATTTGGTTGCAGGTGTTGCAGCAAACCAGACACGAGCATTGTGAGTAGCGTCCACATTCAAATCCTTCACCACAGTTAAATTACTCTGTCAGTGAGAACGAACCAGATATTCGAAGGTTGATTCACTACTATACGTCATGGTCTGCCATGGAAGATGATGATTGTAAGCAAAGTATCTTAACAGCTAAAATCTCCACATATACTTTAAACTAGCGATCCCCGTCGCCCGAATTCTAGCTCAAGCACTATCGAATATGGTGACCACGAATGAACCCCTATTGTCAAAACTATGGGACACCTACATGAGCCTTCCCGAAGACCAGGTGATATTAATGTAAGCTGCGGGTTCATGTATAATTTTTTTTTTGCCACTGACCCCCACGGGCTAGGGCAGCCGACTCCTTTCATCTCCAGACCCTCGCACTCTATTGACTGCCCTGATTTTTATTTTGAACTGTATCCATGGTAGTAAGAAAAGAGCGTGAGCATCATACACTCTAGTAGTCAAGGTGTACGAATGCTAAACGTCTTCGTCAAAATAGCAAGATGCTCAGCAGAACCGTCATTGGTGTTAGAGTCTGTGTGTGTCTGTTGGACGATATGCTTAAGTTATACGACGCAGAGGAATCTAGTGAAGGTGCACAGGCTTTCGATGTCGGGTAAGCAACTCCTGATTAACAATATAATCTTTGTGTTAGTCTAAGGAGGTCTTATGGGCAGATATGATATCTTGACACAGCTCATTGAACAGGGCCTAGTCTCTGATCTTTACAGTAAATTCACAATGTAGGAAGTTTTGGGCCGCTCTGGAGGCAACAAATTCTGACTTCTTAGCGTAGACGTGATGAGGTTGTCACGCCTCATCAAACTACCTTGTTAAAAATCATCGATTCGTATCTGCAATCTATCCAGATGGGCACAGGGACGGCCACGGCCAAGACTATTAGAACACATATTAAATTGAGCCCAATGCTCGCAAACGCCTTCTTTGTATTATCGGCATATGCCCGGAAAGCTGTTGAACGTGCTCTTCAGCCTTCATCGATATCATCCATCGATAATTCTGGTGCCACCGGGCCATTATCTAACAATATAGAAAATACCCCCAAAACTGCACAGCCTCCCCCGCCGGCAGAACTGGATGTCATGCTTCCGAAGGTGTGCGAAGCCCTCGTACTTGTGACCCAATGCATCGTCACTATCACACTTGAAGCCGACCAGCAACAGCACAAACAAGACCAAGAAGTAGACACTCCCACTTCTGAACCAAGTCTTAAGGATTTTTTTAATGAGACGCGTTCCTCTGGGCTAGGTTTAGTGGAATGTTTAATAGGCAAGTATACTAGCTTCCTGGTATTCCGGCGATTTATGTCAACCTAATGTAGGGCTTCTGCGTTTATTGGATCTATTTCTTCCCCGTATCAACTTTGGAAAACCTGTGACACATTCGCTCTCCGCCCATGACACGGTTACACCGACACAGCAATCCCAGGCGGGGGACACCGGCTTTCAGTACGTCAAAAGGGATCTCGTTCGTCTTTTAGGAATACTGTGCCACGGCGTCAAGGCTGTGCAGGACCGCACCCGTGATTGCGGCGGTATTGAAGTTATCATGAACTTATGTGTCATTGATGAAAGGAATCCTTGTAAATCCCCTTTCCCAAACTTCAAGCTCCAAGCTACCAAATCTAACTTTATCGCCCGATCTGTCTTTAGATCTGCGTGAACATGCCATTTTCACGCTACGTAATCTACTCGAGAATAACCCAGACAACCAAGCTGTAGTGGATGGCATTAAGCCTACCGGAAAATGGGACGAGAATGGCGTCTTAAAGGATACTCTAGGGTCCGTTCGTAAATAGTATCTCTAGAATAAATACATATTGGTACAATGAAAAAACAGGATCGATATCACGGGGGTGTGCGAAGATTTTATTCATCTTCGTCGTCGTCGTCATCGTCGAAAACAGCAGGACGCTTACGGGTACCTTTTCCTCCCAATCTCCGTACTTTGAATTCTTCATCGTCCTCCTCTTCCTCACTCTCAACATCCATTTCATCCCCCTTTTCACCCTCAGCGTCACTGTTACCTGCGGCCTTGGAGCCAGAATCACGTAGCCTCTTCTCTTCGTCTTGCTGTCTTTTGATTTTAGTCTCTAATTTATCAAGGGGGTCTTCCTCTACGTCATCTCCGTCGGGGCGCCTTTTCTTTTTACCTCCTCGGGGGCCAGCATCTTCGTCAGAAGAATCAGCAACAACGAAGTCGTCTTCTTGGTAGTCTTCGGGCCCTTTCCTGTCGTCCGTTGGTTTTCGCTTAGCCTTGCGGCCAGAGCTCCCAAGTCCATCATCGTCCTCTTCCTCGGAACCACCAAAAATACCTACAGCATTATCATCGTCATCATCACTCCAGACATCACGGCCAGCTGTCTTCCTGGAATAGCGTCGTTTCCTTCCTCCGCCGAGCGTGTCGTCAAGCTCATTTTTCTTCTTAGACTTCTTTGCGCTCTGCTTCATCAATTCCATTTTTTCGAGCTCTGGATCCGTAGTGGGATCAGGTGCCATACGGAGACGCGCCACCTTATTATGTTTCTGTCCCACGGCACGGACAAGCATCATATGGGTCTCAGATTGCATGCCTGTCGGACGTAGAGTCATATAGCCTGTGACCACAGCCTCAGATTGGAGAACTTGAGAGCGTTTATGTTGAGCCACGAGATACGTAAGACCCTGCGATTTGCTCGGCGCATCAGGCTGTGATTGTTGTGAGGCGGTTGGTTGCGATGATTGGGGTCCAATAAAATGTCGTGTAACACCAGCAGAGGTGTCGATCGTTTGGTTGATGTCAAATAGCTCTTTGCCTAGCCTGAGACTAAGAGTCCCGTCGGACCAACGAATGATGCGGCTATTCGATTGTCGTCGCTGGGTGGGGAACTCGTAGGTTAAAAATGAAATAAATAGGCAGTCTACTACTTACGTCCTGGCCTGATTCATCCTTTGTCCATCTCCAACGAACGGTATTTTCCACCTTGAGCTTGATAGTCATACTCTTTTCGCGTAGATTTTCAGCTTGTGGGACCTCCTCATCTTCATGCTCTGGGCCTATATATGTGTCGGGATGGAAGGGCTTGGAGTCTACTTTGACAAAGTTGGGCATGCGAATGACCCAATTCTATAAGGTAAGCAGGTTTAATTCCAGGAGGATTTTTTACAAGGGCACCCCAGTGCTCACAGCTCCATCTGAACCTTTTGGCACAGGAATATTTGGGAACGCAACCTCCGCTTCCTTTACCTCAACAGCGATCTCTGGGGGAATATCTTCCTCTTCATACTCTAGAGCTTGTCTGCGCTCTCTCTCCGGTGAAGGTAATCTATCGGAATCTGGCGCTGACGCCGACGGTGAAGCAGCATTTCTGGTTGAACCCGGATGAGCAAAGCAGCGTATAGTAATATGCAGATACTCTACATATCGGGTTTAGACTCTTCTATGTCGTTGTCGTTGCCAAAGAGATCATCCATTTCCTCGTCGGCCCCGTGGCCACCATGAGGTTCGTCGTCGGGTTGGGTGTTGGGTGATTGCATTTCGACATCTTCGGTAAGTGATTGAGGGGTGAATTTGATCTCGCTCTTGATGGGTAGTTGAGAACTGGGACCGAAGTCGTCGAGAGCACCTGCTAGGCTGGACATGGCACTGTGATTTTGGGGGCTATGTATATCAAGTGTATACTTGAAGTCAGTATACAGAAATTCCGGCACGTGATGATTTAAGGGGGGGAAAAAACGCGTCCCCAAAAAAGGCAATCGTCGTCAAGCTGTTGAGCGGTTGAGCGCTCGGAATCAACACAGCTTCAACTTGTTTACACACCTTCCGTAAGATCATTGCAAGCCGCAGGGCACCATTGTCAGTCATTTACCATTCGTAGGTAAGTTCCATGCTGTCTGGGGGCTCCCGACTTGATCTCACCATTAATACATCACGGTTTCACTGTCCTGCCAACCTATTTTATCTCTTTGCTTCTGAGTCTTGAATAAGGCTGTGTAAACGACACCTAAATTCTCATGCTCAGGTCCCCCGCCACCGTTGATGATCGGAGACGATTACTCCACGCGAACCTCCCTAATTGAGGTCTACGCAGCCTTGAGGTCTGTTGGATCCTTCCAAGGACCCATTACCACCATGCGACACTTCCCCGTGGTTCCCCATTTCAATTATATGCCTTAGTTTGACGGCATTGCTGTGGTACTTCTTTTTTATCCCGAGCATCAAATAATAAAGTTCGGTAAACGTAGGAACAGTTTGGCCTTTCTAGAATGCCACCCTATCCACGAACCACCACCGCAACATTACAACTAACCCTTCCACAGCATTTTGAATATCCGAATATATCTAAACCGATCTCTGAATCGGACAAGCCCCCGACAATCGAAGCACGGGGCATTAAGCTGTGAGCTCTATATAATCGCAGTACTGTTCCGTTCTGTACCCCCCTCTTGTTAATATCATCGAGATGTCAACATCAACAAATCAGTGAGTCTGAAAATAAGTATATATATTCGATACCGCTCTAAATCTACGGCCCAGCACACATCCCCCTTGCCACTTGTCGAAGTGTGATCCCCCTCCGGTCCCGGTACCGGACAGCCACCCCTGGTTTCAAACACCTCTTGATTCCTCTTCATTTCGACCGTCGTCACACACAACCCCTCGCATCATGAATGGCATGAACAATTTTCTTAGCCCAGAGTCCTTCCGATCTGAGGATCCTTCTCGCTGCCAACACGAGCCACTTGTGAATGTTACCCTCTGCGGGGGCGCATACGAAGCCAGCGGAATGCCTGACTTCCGTCCCAATGCTGACCAGGCTACCATGTCGTTTGATGTTAATGTCTGGGATACCCAGCCGTCCTCCAATCTTGTCCCCCATATACAGATTGATACATCGGTAGACCAGCCATACTCTACATCACCCCAATCTGTCTCGGGTTCGTACTCCATTTCCGAATGGACGGACCCCCCACCGGCGCCAAATTCCGCCCGCCTCATAGTCTCCACCCAGTCGAACTACCCCTTAACGGGCAATTATAGTCCGACCTCCCCACAGTTTGGGTATCCGGCGCATGGCCCCTTTTCCCCCACAAGTCAGGGATCAAATTCGTCTTCTTCGGAGCCATACCTAAACTCGTCTCGGGTTTCCCCCCCTACAACTCCGTTAACATATGGAACGCCCTCTGTTAATGGTTCTCCTGGTTTGTTATCATTCTCCCCTCAGGTTCTTATCACTTTAATTTGGGCCCTACTGGTATTTACTAAATCGATACTTGTAGTACTGCTCTAATGGACCACTCTATTCTCATCGCGAACAGCTGCAGTTCTTTAGAGAGGCGCTTAATCTCCCAATGTCAAGGCCCGTTGGACCGTTTATACCGCAACAAATGTACAGGCCGCACACCAATAGCGATCGCCGACGATACGTCGAGGAGGTTGACTTAGATGCTCCCATATATTTTTGGATGGAAAATCCAAATGAATGTGGGATCCCGCTTATAGATGCTTTGCACTCTCGTGTGAGGCGTCTACAAACACACGAGGACACTGTATTCGAAGGGCGGGGTCCAAGCATTTCGGTCCGACTCCAAGTAAGTAACCCCTCAACGCATTGAAATTACCAACGCTAAGTGTGCCTATTCCCTCAGTGGCCAGGTTATCGACAGTGGAGTAGACAGATCCCAACAAAAGATTTTCGTACCCCACCTGGTCCTATCACGATGGCAAAATTGGCGAAGAACGTTGCCAAATGCGTGCAACGTTTCATCGATGTCTGTCGCATCGCTTTTATTCCGGATTTCATGCACTAACAGTGATTCCTCCCAGGCGAATAAAAACCATCCACTCGAAGATGACGCGGACATAAGATGGAAAGTTGGACTCCAGCCAGGCGAGATCAAACTTGATAATCTCATCCTTGTCAGTATGCATCACGTCTCGATGGGAAGCTGGCAACCTCAGTTGAGACTTATCCGATCATCCTCTCCATGATTTACGACCCTGCATCTGTTCTGAACTCTGATCACTCTTTCTCGACGCCCGAGAGTCTGGACTATTATGTTTTATTCCTAATATTATCGCCACCCCCGGTTCGCATTGCTCGACAGTCATATAAAACCTTTTGGACTTCAGTTCCTAGTCGTTCGCTATCTTCCATTCGGTGCTCGTACAGTTTGTCACCTTATACGCCCTTTTCCACCCATAGATATTATCACCCTCACCGCTCCTAACTGTTCAGACTACCTCGGCATGCTATACGGCTTTTCCGCTTTCCGAATCCATTTCAATGTACTTTTAGTGATGTATCTACAGTTTCCATCACCGATGGGAACATACCGTTAACATACCCAAAAGAAAATACAACCAAGTCCTTGTTCCGAGATTGAACATAGGAAAGTGTCAATTGTGAAGCTATCAATGACATGGCATATTGTATAGGTCTATGTAAAGCTTAGCTATGGAAATAACAGGCACGCCCACGCGGCGGCGGGAAACGCCACCCCCCCGAGCGTCGTATACTAGTGTGGATACACCTCTCGTAGTATATGCGCCACCCGCCTACCAAAAACAGTCGCAAGTGGCGTATAGCCGGAGGGATCAAATATATGTACTGTAGAAATTGGGACCTGACTATGGCTTGTAACTGTTCCTAAAGTGTTCCAAGTTCGAGGACACCTAGTATCGGCACGCAAACTCTATGTAATTCATTATTTCAAAGTGTTTAAACTTTTAGCTGTGTGTGTGAAGTGATATATATAAGTAGTTGTAGGTAAATAGTTATACAGGATTTTTGCAATAAGCCAAACCCGTGAGGATCCTTGGGAGTCAGCTGTCGTCAGCTCATAACTGAACAGAGCTGAACCTGTTCGGTATGAGCGCAGGTGATGCTGTACAAACCAGACTGGAGAATGATTTATTAGCTGCAGTATTTGGGTTTTGGGATTCAATAGCGGGAGATGCTTCTTGATACAGTTATGAAATCAGGGATGCACTGCTATCGAAATACTGTGAAGATCGCACGGTCCAGGTCATAAAATACAAGTCGTATATTATAGGGTTTACTAACCTGTTACTAACTACTGGGAGATGTGGATTCAACTGGGCTCGGAATTATACGATCCCATGACCATATCAATCATCGCCAATACTATGAGCCTTCAACTTAAATAATATGCGTATCATGAAGTTTGGGCAGAGTCGAGGTCTAATAGTATAACCTACGTATTATGATCTAGCTATGTTCTCAGAAGACGACGCGATGTCAACCCACGCTGGTTTGACCTGCCTGGGAATCACAAGAGTCTTCTGCACAGACTACGGAAGAATGCGTGGGAACATGCACCCATCATTGACCGTTCCGCGGAATGGTGGAAGATGATTCCACAGCTAAGCAAGAAGAGTTTTCCATCCGGGCTATATTCCAGATGGCATGTGCAGAGCCTCATGTCGAGAGCTTGGTCCCCGGAGGTGACGATTGCTTATCTGGGTATGCGATGAAGGAAATAGCACACACCGCCATTTGTCTCCCGCAAGGTACGCACGTGGCAATCGACAGCTCAAAATTCTGCACCACACGAACCTGTGCTCAGAAAGAATAAAGTTGACTCACCGAAAGAGTTGGACGCGCAAAACGGCACATTAGACTATAGTAAGTCAAAAAATAATTTGACTCTTTCCCCCATCTTTACTGGGTTGTGTAGGCAGTGTTATGTGTGTCCGTCCCGCATTGGTGAGTTGACAGACGACAGAAGTGATGACATTGCTAGTAGCGGTGTCACATCACCAAGGCTATCGTCGGATCCAGAAGGCTCTCAGGAAGTGGACTCGAATACGTTGTGTCTTAATTTTGCGGTTGAGTTCCCGACCGGGGAAAAGGCTAGAGGTATGGAGTGAGGCAAACTGAGGTGCCGAGGTTAATGCATATTACCTGCATATTACTTACGTAATGAAGCTGTCACTGCTCACACCACCCGCTCCTTTCTTTTGCCCGTTATATATTAATTACGACCTCTCCGGAAGTAGGTATAACATTAAACAAAACAGATAGTTACGAGGTGTACAAACATTTTTGGAGTTGAGATGGATATCAGACACAGCCTGAGGTAGGGAAGGAATGACAGATTGCTACCTGTTGCTGGTATCAAACTTCCTCGCTCTGATGGTCGACAGCTCGCCTTGAACGACACGGATTTGATAGACATACATACGTTTTTTGATAACGCGTCAATCGGCTGTGTCACAAACACCATGTAGACCTAGTGTGGATTCTACCTGGAGGCTGCGAACCTAACGCACCGTGAAATCGATTTATTTAGCTATAGGTTTTCTGCGCGTCCTCATGGTATTTGTACTTTGTGAAGTTTGCTCCATCATCATTATTTAGTGCAGATATGGTGTAATTTGGCCAAGTATGCGACACACCTTGTTGCGTAGATCGGTGTCATCAGACGACGGTCCCCTTCGTTAACTTATCGGGCTTCGATTAGGCACTTACCGATTATGCGTCGATCTGAATATTTTAAGCTTGCGGGTTCTGATCGAGGCGAAATATGTCTCTAGGCCTTTTGCTACGTATTGTTTAGGTGACGAATGGGGAAGGTGTTTTAAATACTACATGTCTGAAAAGGGCGCGTTTCTAATCATGGGGACGAGGTAAGTTCCTTAGACTTGGTTTAGGACTTGAATCTAAGTGGTGCACAAATACTTGATAAATTTCTAGGACTGGCGATCCGGACTCCGCGTATCTGACGGCTTGTCCAAGGAATCCGGGGACTGAAAGGCCATCGAGCTTTTCGTGGTGTTGACACTACGATCAAAGAGGAATGCTCCTCAGATGAAAAACAAAAGATTATGTGATACCATGACATGAGAATAAAAACACCAATAACGGGCGAGTGTGTTCAGCCTCGTTCAACGTTCAATATTCAATGCTTAGTTATGTATCTGTAG